>APFE030845385.1:20775-67983 GCA_000404065.3 Pinus taeda
ACACAAATACAAGCATAAAATCCAATAGATGCAACTATATATCAGTCAGAAAAGATATAACTCAATCATCATTATGAAGACAATAGGAGTGGAACCATAATGAAAGTTGTCCATTAATGAATAAAAGAAGAGAATGATACAACCAAGGTTCTGACGTTGAACCTATCCTCTGACTGGGCGAGCAGCTAAATATGTCTTGCACAAGTCCTCTCTCTCAGGATTTCGGCAGCATAACCTCCCTATGCTTCACAATTCTTACTATCACTCTAGCATTACTTCAGCACTCACAAAGACTCTAGCAAAACTAGCTTGTTTAATGCATGAGGACAGTCATTTATAGATGGAGAAGGGAGGAAGATACATTGTATCAGGATGCCCATTGCGGATTGGCATTATCCCTAAAAAGCTACTCAGCATAGTTGTCATGGATAAACAATGACTCTCGACCTCTATCTTGAGGATTTTTCCCTCATAGAACTTCATGACAAGAGAGGAAAAAACATATGGGTGTGCGTTGGCTAAAAATCATTACCAAATTTAGGTGGCGCGGGTGTTTCTCTAGGACAGAGCGCCAATGGGCGCGCCCCCTTTTGAGGATCTGATTCATTGGCGCGGGTAAGACACTGTGTACCTACGCCAATGGAAAAAGGGCACTTTTTAGGGATAATTTGCGAAAGGTGTCTTCAGGGAACATGAAGTACATACTCAGGGGAACATAATGCAAGTGTTTTTAGGTTATGTCACTGGTCACAGGTCCCGAAATGTGTCCTCCAATGTACGAAAACAAGGGTAACAGGGACGGTGACCAACGGTGAAAAATTACTGTGTAACACTCTGAGCACTCCCCTCCAGTGTACCCCAATCCTGCAAATCGAGGTATTTGTACAACCTCCAATGGTTTCCATTCCTTTTCCATTAACACCAAGTTCTCTTCCTTTATACCCCATCTTGGTAAGGAGTCTCATGTCGGTTCCTGAAATGCATACCTCCATGCTTCCAACAGAAATCACATCATGTGAAAATGAAACAAAAGAACTATCAACATTGTTTTCCTCAGTTTTTTATTTTGAGGCAGGTGATGATGGTTTTTCTAAGCCTTCGTTGCTCTTTAACATTCCAAGGTCTATTTCGAGGCTCGTAATTAAAGCTACAAATTTTGATTCTCCTCTTTTAATTCTTCTAGAAGTCTCCTCAATTTATCATTCTATGCCTGAAAGCTTTCGTTGATATATTCATTTGAATGATCAAAAGAATATGAAGAAGAATATTCTTCTGAAGATGGAGATGGAGCATCATCCTCTTCTCTGTCTTTCCCTTATTCCTCTTTTTCCATTTTCTCCTCATAATCTACATAAAATATATCTACCATGTTTTCCATATGGTAGAAGGCCTCGTAGAGATCTTTGTGATCCTCTATTTTCCTTATTCTTGCATGCTCAATTCGCAATCCCTCAAAAAAAGGTTAGAATGCTCTAATACCACTTGATCCGAGAAAGTTTCATGAATGCTTTCAAATGAAAATCCCCATTATATAGGACCTTTTACTGACACTTACATTTGGTTGTGAAATCATGAATAATTCATATTCTAAGCAACTTCAACAAACCATCAACATGAAACAATAAGAAATGAGCATGATCAACCATAAAGACAAGATATGATGATAGTGTTTGTCCAATGTAGACTACGTCTCTGATCCCAGTGTCAAGAGTGGGGTAGTCACTTCATTAGTTGTTGCAAGAATATGATGAGTACATGATGTAAATTTTGTTAATACAAGGATGAACCCCTTATCTAGAGTGGCATGTCTCTCCACGAGATGTTCTCCTACAAAGAAATCACACTCACAATATTTTCTCCTTCAACATGACAAGGAACAATATCACATAAAGTGGCATATAATGATCCTCTCACAAAGTGGCATACATGGATCTCAAAATTAGAAATTTATCTCAACAAAATCAAATGAACACATTGCAACAATACACCTTATACCTCCAGTTGTGAGGATGGCTTGAAAATTCATTGTTCAGATGAAGAAACAAAATACATCGGTATGTTCCTTGCAAACAAATTGTGAAATTTGAGTATAAACTGGATCCCTTCGTGTCTCAGTCAAATATGGGCTCCCTCAGAATCTCAAAGATTCCTCAAAGATTCTTTTCTATGGGTTGAATAAAATTCAGCTACTCAGATGAAGAAACTAATCACACAATCACATTCCTCATGAAAAATCAAGTCAAATAAGTATAAAGGCAACCAAGTTCTAAAACTATCAATTTCAGGCCTGTAGGGAATATTTCAGAGTCCATGCAGATTCTTGTGTCAAGGTTCTAACTTCATGGTTTTTCCATCAACAATCTCCCTCTAAAAATTCCACTACTCATATCATAAAATTGTCTCCACCATCAGACTCGTAGCGAAATTATCAGCAACCTAAGTATAAAGCTAACATACTTCTAACTCTATCAAAAATCAACTCCAAGGAATCTAAAATATTCGTCACATATTCCCTATGTCAGGGTTCCACCGTGTTGTCCAATGTGCATGTTTAGGGTTTCACTCCTTGGTTTTCATGTTGAGTTCCACATCCCTTTGTTCCGTCAGACAAAATGAACTATGTGTCAAATATATGACTGCTTACTAGTGCATGACCTCTCAGATATTTGATGTTATAACTGTCAGATATCTAATGATTTAGAGCTTCCCGAAACTGACTTGTAAACGTCGACTTTTTAATGACCATTTCAGACTTTTATGTGTTGGATAATCGATATTTGTATCGTTGCATATTTGATGGTGATTAAAATGTTGAGTATTGGACATAATTCCAGCAATGGTATTATAAACAACAATGTGTTAGATAATATTCCCCAATAAGTCACATATCCAACTAATAGCCTTCAGATTTTGGCTCGATTAGTACTAGTGTTGGCCAAAATTTTGAAAAGGAAACAAGATTAAATATTTTGGGATCAAGGATTAAAAGGAATAATTAATTCCACCCCTCGTACAATTGTTCTTTAAAGTATTATCCACCATTCTAAAAATTCAATATTTTATCACCTCGCAAAATTGTTGGTAAAAATAAGTAGTGAATCAATCTAGTCCTAGTGCTTTGTCTAGATTAAAGGAAAAGAGAACTTGGTGGATGTTTCTTTAGTGGGTTTTTTCGTCAACACATCATTGTCTTCATGTGAAATAGACTCGAGAATATGTTCCATAATTATTGGTTCCACTTTAGGGCTTTGACGGCTTGTGGCCCTATATAAATCAGTGAAGTGACAAACTACCTCCTCTTTGAGATATGCAAAATCTAAATTTGCATACCAATTTCAACATTCTCTCTGATATTGTTTTTCAAGACTCAATTTTTTTCTTACTTGTAAAAAAAAATGTGTTCATATCTCCAACCTTTAACCAAATTCTCTAGGACTTTAAACATCAAATATCCTCTTCCACTTTGAGAGCTATATGATATGCTGCAAATTCTTCTCTTTCTTCTTGGAGTAAATCATGTGTGACTAACCCATTTCCATCTTATCCCATATAATTTCCATTATTTTTTTCATGTGCATGTATCTTTCCCTATATTTTTTTATTATTGGTCTTGAGCCCATTTATTTAATGCAAGCTTCAAGAGCTTGATATTTCTCTCCCACATCATAACTAGTCTTCCCAATACCCACTCCATCCAAACCTTCTTGACCAAATCATTGAGGTTTGGAGAGTTTTCTCAAATAGAACAATAGAAAAGGGGTAGCGGCCTCATGTCTATATTTTCTAAGATATCGAAAGCCATCGAACTATGCTTTGAGTTGATCCAAGGGAGCATTTTGGAACTGACCAATAATTTTTGGGATAAGAATGGATCTGAATTTAAAAATCTATTTATTGAGGAAAAAATATTGCTTGGTCCAATCTATTTATTTCTCCAAGTGAATTAATTAGTAGAAGGATTTATATATAAAACTAATAATTTATGGATATGGTCTTCTAAATGTTCTTGGATTTGATATTGAAAGTGAGATCCCCATTTTTTCTCCCACTGATGCAGAGTTTATGTTGAATTCACCATCCAATATGCATTTTAATCCAAAAGTTGTCTCCCTAAGGGCCACTAAGGAATTCCAACAATCATGGTTTTCTTTGAATTGAATAGACATGTAAATATTAACAACAAAATGTACCTAATTTGAAGGAATATATAGAAAACAAGTATCCAATGAGTGAGATGTTGAACTATATTCTAACAATCAAGCAAATATTGAGACCATATGGTGGATATCCCACCTTAAGCTCCTCTCGCACTAATGGAAATAATCCCACCATAATTCCAAACCTTGTGTTGATTTTAGAGGACCTCTTAATCCCCCAATTTTATCTCCTAAAGTATAGAACTAATGGTCTCTCTTTCTTGATCAAATATTCCACTTCCTATACCCTTTTTGTCAACCCTAAAACCCTAGAATTTTAGGAGAGAACCCTCATTACTTTATTTGTGTATGAGGTCCCCCCTACTCAGGAGATGAGTTACCTCCTTTTCTAGTTATTTTATAACCCCTTAGTTTTGGATCTAATATTTCATGTGTTCCTATTTCTTTATCCTTCAATGTTTTTTCGTTCCTTACCTCTCTATCATTCCCCCAACCAGCCTTTGATTGGAGCATTTCTAATTTTTTTTTCTTCTCTTCCTCTAACTTCTTGTCGAATGAGCTTGTCTAGAAAGAAGGCCCAAATTTGGAGATTTTAGGGGAGAGGAATTTTTCCTCTTTTGATAAATATTCCACTATTTTCTACCCTAGTGTTGGATCATTTTCTAATGGCAACATTGATTCAATATTTCTCTCTAGTTCATGCCCTAGTCCCAAATTTTTACATGTTCTTATAAATTGGTTTCAAGAAATTCCACTTCTTTAGCCATTGAATTGAGAGCCTCGAAGCTATTATTTTTCTCATTTCTGTCTTTACTAGATCATTCCTCTCCCCTTGATAGTGGATTTCTTAGGGGAATTTGGTCCTTTCCTTTTGTTCTCATTCTAATATAGCTACTTTGGTGGATAATTTTGTTATTTAGGTGAGCCTCTTCTCCTCTTTTTTTGTTGGCATTATTCTTCTTCATTCCCTTTTTTTTTTACAGCTCCTCCTATTTCATTTTGCATTTTCTTTCAAAGTTGCCATATTCATGTAAAACTTTGTATTTAAAAGGAAGCTGATAGTAATAAACCTCTTGAATATGGGTCTATCTATCTAGATTTAGGGTTATTTCTACTAAGATGCCCTTATCTATATCCACCTCCACACATATCCTTGCACAAAAGAAGAGCCCCTTTGGTGGCCCAAATCAATCAATGTATTTCCCAAGTGCATTATTGATATTTATGGCAGTAGTATCATTACAATAGTACACGGGAAGAAAGGGGATCTTTACCCAAATAGGGAAAACATATGGGGCATCACTTTCAAGGTTCAAATATGGGCTCCTTCAATTTAGATATAACACTTAGGCCCTCATCACCCACTTCAAAATATTAGGTCTTGATCATCCTTATTCTTGAGAAAGGTCAATTTTTTTTCTTCGGAAAGCCAAAGTATAAAAACCCTTCATCACGGGTTTCCAACGGTTTTCAACCCATTACCTCACTGAATGTAGGATGTTGAAATCGCCATGAATTGGCCTACCAATCCATGTTCAGGAAGTTGTAGGGCCCTTGCTCTTGAATATGGGGAAAAAGCCTTGACCTTTGGAATTACTTCCAACTTCTTGAAAAAAACTAGACACAACCCATTTGCAAACAATGAATTAGAAGAAATTCTATATGAGTATGGGGTGGGAGACCCACCGAATATGGCTATCTAGCCATAGAAAAAGCATTGTATCCACTGAAACTCCCAAAGTTGTAGACCTCCTAGTTAAATGTAAAAAAAAATGTTGAGTTGATGACAAAACTATTATATTTATATATTTAATGCAAAATGTGTAATTCTTTTAATTTTTAAAAATATTTTAATGTTATTCTTAAATAAATTTTTTGAATATCTTATACTAACATAGATATTTCAATATCAATTTCATATATATATATATATATATATATATATATATATATATAGTATATATATATATTATATAATTGAATGTGAGAAGAAAACATCTCAGGTGATAAGCATCGAAACACTTACCCCATAATACATCTCACATTGTCTAGATTATTTTTTTTTAGTATGGAATAGGAAATAAACATTTAAAAAATATTTCAATATGCATTATAAATAAACTAATTCAATATAAATATTAACTAAAATAGTTCAATATCAACTAGATAGAGAGAGAGACAACACAATATCAAATACATATAGAGATATACTTCTGAATATAAAGGAGACATATAATTAAAAATATATTAATAAGAAAAATGAGTTTCAATGTGAACAATGTGGAGCATAAATAAAATATTTCAATACCAAGTAAAATATTTCAATGTCGAGTAGGTATACATTAAACATTATGAAGCCATATAAATTATACATCATAAGCATCAAAACACCTAAATTATACATCATAAGCATCAAAACACCTACCCCACGATAGATTAAAAAAATCAATTAAAATATTTCAATACCAAGTAAAATATTTCAATTTCCAGTAGATATTATGAAGCCATATAAATTATAAATGATAAGCATCAAAACATGTACCCCATGAAATTATAAATGATAAGCATCAAAACATGTACCCCATGATACATCTCACATTGTTCAGATTAAAAAAATCATAAAAATTAACTAAATATGGCGTGAGGAAAAATTAACTAAATATAACCTGAGGAAATATATGTCTGCAGATCCACTTGAAGGGACCACATCTTATTGGCTTATTAGCAAAGCATTAAAATATTTCAATACCAAGTTAAATATTTCAATTTCTAGTAGATATTATGAAGCCATATAAATTATAGATGATAAGCATCAAAACATGTACCCCATGATACATCTCACATTGTTCAGATTAAAAAAATCATGAAAATTAACTAAATATGACGTGAGGAAAAAAAATTAACTAAATATGACGTGAGGAAAAATTAACTAAATATAACATGAGGAAATATCTATAGATCCACTTGAAGGGACCACATCTTATTGGCTTAGCAAAGCATAACCTCACATCATATTGGATTATTAGCCAGGAGAAGTGACCCCATGACCTCCCATTAAGGAGCTTTGGCTATGAAACTCTACCAATTGAGCTAACCCTAGGGCTAGCTCAATTGTTATTAATTATGAAAATAATTAATATATGAACTAAATATATATACATTTAAGAAAATATGTACCGATATTTTCAATCATACACAGTTACACACACTTTACCACATAAAATGTTAACTTGCTTTTGTTTCCATGGTTTATCGATACCACATGCCCAACATGATAAGTGTTGATATCACATTCTCTTCAATTAATTAATGTTAATGTGAGATAAATTAATTAAAAGAGCATAACTAACTTGGAGATAAATATTAACACTTGATATGTGAATACTACTATAAATATTCTAGCATATTATGTGGAGGTTAAATCTCTACTATGCACTCAATAATTATTAATAATTATATTATAATTTTGGAAGGCATATTATAAAATAGACATGCCTATAGGTGTAATTATATAAAATTATTGAAAAAAATATAAAATAATTGAAAAATATATAGTTATAAAATTTTATTAATTTGCTTCTTATGTGAGCATGAAGTAAAGTTGATACATTGTGTATATACACACATATATGGAAAGGATCTACAACCTTTCCTCAAGTTTTCCACTGTAAAAAAATGTTTGTACTTCAAGAGATTTGATTTTTTTGACTCTATCATAGATTTAGGCCTAATATGAATCTACACTTATGTCTAATTTAAAAATGCTCTAGACAATCATTGAATTTGAAACATCCATAATGAAAAAATACATTATTCATTTTAAATTAACAAAATATCTCATGGTAAGCATGATATGGGATTTGTAGATAAACATAAAACTAAATCAAATAACTTTTCAACAAGCCTAATGAGGTGGATAATAATTTTCTTCTTCAAAAAAATCCATTATTAATTTGGAATTAACAAAATATATGATGCTATGCATGATATGGGATTTGTATATAAACATAAATCTTGTACAACATGCTAAGAATATAAATAAATTGTTCATTTTCAAAGTCATACTTTTGAGGGATTTAGCAATGTGAAAGTGTATGTAGACATGGAAATAGAAATATTGGCAAGAAGACATGAATAATAATAATAAAAAAAAAAAAAAACTAAAAAATAGTCGTGATGATGGATCCTATTGGGATTTGAAATGTTGATGGAAAAATGGTTTTTATTGTGGGATTTGAAATGTTGATGGAAAAATGGTTTTTATTGTGGGTTCTCCTATTTCTAAGTTACGAAAAAAACTAAAAATAATCATACTCAAAAGTAAGTTATATTCAACCCCTTTTTATGAGGTTTGAATTCAAAATTGATTAATCCCCATGCAAATCAATTTGTGTACACCCCTAAATGATTATAGATTACAATGAAAATAAACTTAGTCACTTCATGCAATTTTTTGTTTATTTATGAGGAAGAAGTTGATACCTTAGATAACAAAAAATTAAAAACAAGAGAATAACATTTTATTAGTTTATTAACAATGAAAAATAATATTTTATTAATTCAGATTTGTGTTTGAAATAAACAAAATTCTATTTTATTAATGAAAAATTGTGCATTTCTCACACCTCACAACTTAGAAATAGTGATTCATATTTTATTTCATTATTTGATGCTTAATGATTTCGAAAATGTATGATGAAATTAATACAGTCATATAACACTCTATAAAGATCAAATTACTGACTACATGATGCATGAAGTGTTGCTAACATAAATAAATGAATAAAGGCTAACTAAATTATAGTTCTATTTTAAAGTACTATTATTTTATTAGTAGCTATAAAGAATTAATATATAAGTCAAACATATACAAGTTTAAAAAAATATGGAATGAGATTTATGCCTATTTTACCATGGAGATTCTTAATTTGCCAATAAGCTTTGTGACAATATCAAGGAGATTTTTCATCTATAAATAGACTTGTTTACAATACCATGGGTTAACAATACCATATGCCCAAAAAATAATAACTTATATGATGCTTGTTCATATGACAATTGTTTTAATTAATCAATTTAATTAAGAAAAAAAAACATATACAAATCCCATATGATGTATATCCCATATCATGAGTCTTAATCTAAAATGAATAATAGTTTTGTTGGAAACCACATATGTTATCCATCTCATTAATTTTGTTGCAGAGTTATTTGATTTCGTTTTATATTTATATACAAATCCCATACCATATCATGTTTACTATGAAATATTTTGTGAATTTGAAATGAATAGTGCATTTTGGCATTCGGTTGTTTCAAAGTCAATGGCATTCGAAAGCATTTTTAAATGGTAGAAATTTTACCTCCATGGAATATCCTCCTCGTAGCGGATGCCAGTCATTAGTATACATCTGAGCACCGAGAGCGTCGCTGCGAATGGTGAGCACCGAGTCGCAGAGGGCAGTGAGGAGGAGAGTGAGGCAGGCGGTGCACACAGAGGCTGAAGCACATGCAACTAAGATACCAGACATGCAACTAAGATACCAAGATACCAGATGGATGCTAAAAGTCGTACTGCTCGTAGCGGATGCCACAGTCATCAGTATACATCTGAGCACCGAGACCGCTGCTGCAAATTGTGAGCACCGAGTCGCAGAGGGCAGTGAGGCAGGCGGTGCACACAGAGGCTGAAGCACTGAGGGCGGTGCAGTTTGCTGCCCCGTAGGCAGTGTGTGAGCCGCCGCTGCTGCAACCGACGTCTTGTAGGACGTGACCGTGGCTGATTTCAGGTTTCCCAGAGTCCCAAAGAAAGAATTTTCGCTTGGGATTGTGTCGAGGTTACAAATAGCAGACTCTTCCCGCCCACGTTACAGGTTCCTATGCCATCACTCAGCCCAGTCGGGGTGCAGGGTGAACTCTGGGCGCGCACCAGCAGGAGCAGTGATCGTCATGGCAGCTGCAAATGAAATCTCTTCGAATGGCAAATGAAATAATGAAATAATACTAAGAATCCCTTCAAATACACAGCGTTCTTGCGATATTTTAAGGATATTTTAAGAATATTCGATTAAATAGAATCACGTTAGGTTAAACTTTAGGATATTTTAAGATTTGATTTAAAAAATTAAATTAAATATTAAAATATATTTTATTAATAAATATATTTCATTTTATAAGGAAACCATTTATAAGTCACCGTTTCAAAATAATTAAAAAAATATGTTCCCATTTTATAATTCTAAAAAATGATGTATTTCTCCACGCTTCACAATTTAGGAAGAATAATTTATATTTTATTGCATTATTTCATCATTAATAATTTCAAAACCTATTATTAAATTAGTGCAGTCATAGTCAAAACACTTGCTGCATGATACATTAAGGAATTAAAAAAATAGAGAAAAACATAAAAACTAATTTAATTATCATTTTATTTTTAATTATTATTATTTTATTATTAATTATAAAGAGTTAATATGCAAGTCAAACATTTATACATTTAAAAAAATATGGAACAAGATTTTTAAAATCAAAGATTTACCTTACTTTTTTATGGAGATTTTTAATGTAAATAGACTTTGTTACAATATCATGGATTAACAATATAGCATGCTCAAAAAATTGTAACTTATATGGCATTTGTTGATTTTTTTTTTAATTAATCAATTTAGTTAAAATTAAAAAAATAGCATAACTCCTTTGGAGAAAAATATAAACTTTTGATTTATTTTAGTACTATGAATACTATAGAATATTTGTGGAGGTAGAATCTCTACTATCCACATAATAGTTATTAATAATTAAATTAAAATTATCCTGTTTCAAAATACACAGTAATGACTATTAAAAATGGATCAATATCGAAATAATTATTTCATAATTCACCTTAGATTGTTGGAAGTTAAAGTTGCAAAGTATTCATGGGGTGATACATGACAAACAACCAAAGTGTCTCACTGTTATGGGAGACTCCCTCCTTCTTAATCAACATTTAGTTAAGAACTCCTCTCCAAGGAAAAAGACGACATTAAGAAGTCCTATAAAAAGAATTAGGAAAGCAAGTGAGGGGTTCTCTTCAATAGCATATTTCCATGTTCTTGGTACTATCAATCAAAACAGTGAGACTCCCTCCAGTATGATTTCAGTTCAAATGGGTTTTTTTTAAGCTTCTCAAACGTCATAGAAAAATGATATAGCGAAAATGCCACAATGCCCTGTTTGGAGCAGCGAAAACCCTAGAATCTAAAGCTCCAATACCAAATGTTATGAAACCAGCTCACAAAAAGATAGAAAAGATAGATGAATGCCTTAGGAATAAGCCTCATCGAGGGGGCAACCTCCTTTACATTACACAAATGAACAATACTTGGATGATACAAATGAAAGACCTCCTTTCTATATATAGGACTCTAAGGGGTCACAATATAATTAGAGCAGACATAACAATAATAATGTAAGGGCAAAATAAGAACAATAGTGGGCTTCTATGGGGCACAATAATAACAATATGAGGACTACATTGGTACAACAAGATCATAAGGGGGTTGTATTAATAACAATAAGGGGTTACACTAGTAGTATAGGGGCCTAACAAAAAGGATCTTAGCCTCAAGACTTTCATAGTAACTGGATCGATCTTTAAGTTTCTTGATTGTATTTCTCCTTTTATTGACTTCATTTCTTAATGATGTCACTTGATCTTGTAGCTTTTGACATTGATCTTCCTTTTCCTTGTATTGCTTGCTTACTTTGTTTTCTTCCTGTAGTTGAGCTTTTAGTTTGGTAGCTTGTTCTTTGAAGGCACACTCCCATTTGTCCAATAGATCTTGTTGATCTCTGATTTTGTCTGTGAGTATTTTAAATTCTGACTCTATTTGATATTTTTCTCTTTCACCCATAGGAAAAACTCTAGTTGTTTCATTATCACTTTCATCATCTTTAAATTGTTAAGTTAATTTTTGGGGTCACCACAAAAATTAAATAGGTGACAAATTGATCATTTCCAACCGTTGCGAGATATACAATTGTCGCTACCTTAGTGGCCACCAAACTTATTCGGAACTTTATATTTAGCGAACCTCCAAATTTAGTTAGTGACCTGCTAAATTTACCAAGTGGGGCCAAGTTGACCTAAACTTTAACTATGAATATCTTGAGCATACAAAGTCATATTTGAGCATCATTTGCGCCATTTGAATTGGGACGATGAGCTCTACCTTCTAGTCCTAGTTTCAAAAAAATCTAAAGATTTTGACTTTTTAGCCTTTCCTGAGCCACGTGGATCACTCAACGTCATCTTGTTCCTTCAGATAAAATGACCTATGTGTCAATTATCCATCAAATATTCGATGCACCACCGTTAGTTTGGAAGCATTAGAGTGACAACACTTCTGTCGCACAATTTTCTTATGTCGCTGATTACATGATCCCTCAACATCAGTTTGTTCCCTCAGACTAAATGAACTATGTGTCAAATATATGACTGGTTACTAGTGCATGACCTGTTAGATATTTGATGTTATAACTGTCAAATACTTGATTATTTACAGCGTCTCAAAACTGACTTGTAAACATTGACTTTTTAATGACCATTTCGGCCTTTTTATGTGTTGGATAATCGATATTTGTATCGTTGCATATTCGATGGTGATTAAAATGTTGAGTATTTGACATAATTCTAACAATGATTTTATAAACACCAATGTGTCAGATAATCTTGCCCAATAAGTCACATATCCAACTAATAGCCTTTAGATTTTGGCTCGATTGGTACTAGTGTTGGGCAAAATTTTGAAAAGGAAACAATATTAAATATTTTGGCATCAAGGATTAAAGGGAATAATTAATTCCACCCCTGATACAATTGTTCTTTAAAGTATAACCCACCATTCTAAAAAAACAATATTTTATTACCTCGCAAAATGGTTGGTAAAAATGAGTAGTGAATCAATCTAGTCCTAATGCTTTGTCTATATTAAAGGAAAAGAGAACATGGTGGAATTTTTCTTTAGTGGGTTTTTTCGTCAACGCATCATTGTCTTCATGTGAAATAGACTCGAGAATATGTTCCATAATTATTGGTTCCACATTAGGGCTTCGAGGGCTTCTGGCCCTATACAAATTAGTGAAGGGACAAACCACCTTCTCTTTGAGATATGCAAAATCTGAATTTGTATACCAATTTCAACATTCTCTTTGATATTGTTTCTTGAGACTCAATTTTCTTCTTACTTGTAAAAAAAGATGTGTTCATATCTCCAACATTTAACCAAATTCTCTAGGATTTTAAACATCAAATATCTTCTTCCTCTTTGACAGCTTTATGATATGCTGCAAATTCTTCTCTTTCTTCTTGGAGCAAATCATGTGTGACTAACCTATTTTCCATCTTATCGTGATAATTTCCATTCTTTTTTTCATGTGCATGTATCTTTCCCTATTTTTTTTTTATTGTTGGTCTTGAGCCCATTTATTTAATGCAAGCTTCAAGAGCTTGATATTTCTCTCCCATATCATAACTAGTCTTCCCAATACCCACTCCATCCAAACTTTCTTCACCAAATCATTGAAGTTTGGGGAGTTCTCTCAAATAGCACAATTGAAAAAGGGTGGTGGCCTCATGTCTATATTTTCTAAGATATCGAAAGCCATCAAGCTATGATTTGAGATGATCCAAGGGAGCATTTTGGAACTGACCAATATTTTTTGGGATAAGAATGGATCTGAATTTAAAAATCTATTTAACGAGGAAAAAATATTGCTTGGTCCAATCTATTTATTTCTCCAAGTGAATTAATTAGTGGAAGGATTTATATATAAAAAAAAAAATTATGGATATGGCCTTCTAAATGTTCTTAGATTTGATATTGAATGTGAGATACCCATTTTTTCTCCCACTAATACAAATTTTATGTTGAAGTCACCATCCAATATGCATTCTGATCCAAAAGTTGTCTCCCCAATGGCCACTAAGGAATTCCAACAATCATGTTTTTCTTTGAATCGAATAGGCATGTAAATATTAACAACAAAACGTAACTAATTTGAAGTAATATATAGAAAACAAGTAACCAATGAGTGAGATGTTGAAATAGATTCTAACAATCAAGAAAATATTGAGACCATATGGTGGATATCCCACCTTAAGCTCCTCTTGCACTAATGGAAATAATCCCACCATAATTCCAAATCCTGTGTTGATTTTAGAGGACCTCTTAATCCCCCAATTTTATCTCCTAAAGTATATAACTAATGGTCTCTCTTTCTTGATCAAATATTCCACTTCCTATATCCTTTTCGTCAACCCTAAAACCCTAGAATTCTAGGAGAGAGCCCTCATTACTTTATTTGTGTATGAGTTCCCCCCTGCTTAGGAGACAAGTTAGCTCCTTTTCTAGTTTTTTATATACCCTTACTTTTGGATCTAATATTTCATGTGTTCCTATTTCCTTATCCTTCTATGTTTTTTCGTTCCTTACCTCTCTATCAGTCCCAAAACTAGCCTTTCATTAGAGCATTTCTAATTATTTTTTCTTCTCTTCCTCTAACTTCTCATTGAATGAGCTTGGAAAGAAGGCCCAATTTTTGATATTTTAGGGGAGAGTAATTTTTCCTCTTTTGATAAGTATTCCACTGTTTTCTACCCTAGTGTTGGATCATTTTCTAATGGCAACATTGATTCAATATTTTTCTCTAGTTCAAGCCCTAGTCCCAAATTTTGTACATGTTCTTTTAAATTGGTTTCAAGAAATTCCACTTCTTTAGCCACTGAATTGAGAGCCTATAAGCTATTATTTTTCTCATTTCGGTCTTTACTAGATCGTTCCTCTCTCCTTGATAGTGGATTTCTTAGGGGAATTTGGTCCTTTCCCTTTGTTCTCATTCTAATCTAGCTACTTTGGTGGATCATTTTTTTATTTAGGTGAGCCTCTTCTCCTCCTTTTGTTTTGGCATTATTCTCCTTCATTCCCTTTTTTTACAGCTCCTCCTGTTTCATTTTGCATCGTCCTGCAAAGTGGCCATATTCATGTAAAACTTTGTATTTAAAAGGAAGTTGATAGTAATAAACCTCTTGAATATGGGTCTATCTATCCATATTTAGGGTTATTTCTACTAAGATCATGGAGCTCATAAATAACTCATTGCAAGAGTGTTTGGTTGTTCAGGTGTAATCTCTTGCAAATCAATTATGTAATTATTTTTTCTGATTAATAAAATTGTGTGTCTGAGGACACTTCTGCCATTATTGTGGTATCAGAGCTATGGTAATGCTGCAGTTGATTTGAGAAGGAGATTCCAACAGTTGATTTGAGGAGGAGATTTCAGCTCAACAAAGTCCTGAAAAACTCCATTCAGTTGGTTAGCAGATAATTGGTATGAAATTTGTCAAAATTTTGTTCAAAAGAGAAGAGAAGAAATTTTATTGATTTTAGATTTTAAAATTCGAAAATCAATTTTCTGAATTATTATCAAAATTAGTGTTGATATTGTCTGTTCGCTTGCTTTGAGCACTGAGCAATGTGTGGAGCTTTTGAATTGTTGCGTTGAACCTAGAACCTACTGCATTCACCCCATCGGACCCCGCCTTTAAAGGTCTGCAGAGCCAGCTGAGTTCAATGCATCCCCCGAAAGTTTGATTCACTCATACAAAAGGAAAATAGAACAGCATAATATCACCCACAGAGCCAGAGTGGGCACTGTTCCTTCACCCTTCAAAGGAAACTCCTTTGGACAGAGGAATACCAGCTGCATCGAGATTGACTTTGAGGGAAAATCCATACAAATGACCGTGGCTAAGCAAACAATTTATAAACCAGTACTGTAACTATGCTATACTAGGTAGGCTAAATCAATTTATCATCGACTATATTACTCTCGGCTTACTGCACAGAGTCTGAATGGTCCTTGAGACAATCCGCAGATTTCATACTGTTGCTGACTTCCGGAATTCCTTGTGGACTGATTGTCGGGCTCGAGTTTAGCTTGATTTCTCTGCTTAGGGTTAGATGCAGCCTTGAATGGAAGATTACTGACTCAAGCCATTAGACTTGAAACTTGCCGCAGTGTTACCCCTAGCAATGAATCCGCGAACACAGAGTTTACCCTTGGAGTTCCTGGCTTACATCTGAGTAAGGTCTGGCTGCCCCACCATGGCTGCTTGCAAGCGGTTGCCTTCCGGCGGACCTTAGACTTAGCACTATGGTGTTTATGATTGGTGATTCCACTGTTGGTAAGTCACAGCTGTTGGTATTCAATATTGCGTATTGAAGATTGGTATTCAACATTTGCGTATTGCAGATTGGTATTCAAGATTGGTATTCAATATTGAACATTTGCGTATTCAAGATTGAATGGGTATAATGCATAATAAAGGTTTTGTAAAGGAGAAATTAGGTGAATTACAAAGTTTTTTTAATAGTTTGTAATTTGGAGAGATAAGGTTTTGTAATATATAGTTTGTAATTTGTAATTGGGTGAGATGCGGTATAATCATTTTATGTAATTGGAGTAATAAGGGTGATGTTTTGAAATTTTTTGGAGTAATAAGGAGTTTTATTTGTAACTTGGAGAGATAAGGTGTGTTTGATAATTTGTTTTCAAGAAGCTATTTTTTTTGGGGATCATCACATTGTAACTCAAAGTAATTTTACTTTGAGGGGGGGTAAATTTTTTTTTTTTTTTTTACCAGATTGTGCAAAAGCACCATTGTAAAAAGTCAAATTTTGAAAGTTGCCCTCTGAAAATTTGAGAAATTGACTAGAGTCAAGTGCAAAGCTCAGTCAATATTCTCCTGTTTTGACGACTATTCAAGGGTCAAGGCCAAGCCCCGATAGATTGTGTGTTTTGCGTGGTGTGTTGTGGTGACTATCTTGTCCTTTTTGTTCTGATTCTTGGTGCGACGCTTCAACGCTACAATGTCTAAGTTGATTAATTTGTTTTCTGATTCCGACAAACTAGAAGGCACCAAATCTTATAAAACATGGCATCGTCTCATCGAAAGTACACTCATTTATAATGAATTATGGCAAGGAATATGTGATGGCAATGTTAAGCCGAATAAACCCACAAATGCAGATGCATTGGCAAAATGGGAAATCAAGAATGCTAAAGCCTTAGCTCTTATTAAATCGTCTGTGGATGATGAAATGTATGTACATATAGAGAATGCCACAGATGCATGGACTGCCTTGAAAACTTTTAAATACCTCTTTGATACTCAGCCTGAATCAAAGAAGGTTGATCTACAATTAAAATTCTTGCAACAAAAATTAACTGAAGGCGGTGATGTTCTTGAATATCTCTCAAGACTTAAGAATATCAAGCAAGAGATTATTAATACTGGTTTTCCCGCAATTGATGATAGCTTTATGGTCACAATTGTAATTGCTGGGCTTCCTTCTTCCTATACGCATTTTTTAGAGACATTGCAAGTAACTGGGAAATTAGAAAAACTAAAGTTTGATGAACTTTGTGAAATGTTAAGTCAACATGATAAAAATTTTGGGAAGAAGAAGAAAGTTGGTGAAGATGTTTTTCTCACAGAGGCCAGCACTAGTAAATCATCCGCAGATAGTTCTCGAGGAAGAGGCAGAGGGAATCAGAATCAAGCGGCACATAATCGAGGTCGAAGCCAAAGTAGAGGCAACAATTTTAACAGAGGAGGAAGAAATAATTTTCAAGGTAGAGGAAACAACCAAGGAAGAGGTAATTTTCAAGGACAAGGATATAATAATCAAGGTAGAGGACAATCTCAAAATAGAGGTCAAAGCAGAGGCAGAGGACAATCTTTAGGAAGAGGAAGAGACTTAAGTCAAATTGTATGTCGAAGATGTAACAAAGTTGGCCATTGTGCTGAAGATTGTCGAACATCACTTAATAAAATTCCCAAGTTTCAGCAGCATTCAGCACAATTTGCAAATGATCAAGGCGAAGATAGTTCAGAATATGTTTTTACTTCCTCACCAGCATCACAAATTTCATCTCATCTTCGAAGTGACTATGAAGATGCCTGGATCTTGGATTCCTGGGCAACTCAGCACATGACTTGTCGTCGTGATTTTTTCTGGAATTTTCAAGAATGCCAACTTAATTAAATTTGTCTTGCTGATGATACAAAACATACTCCTTATGGAAAAGGAGTAGTAAAAGTTTTTCTCCCTGACATTGGAGAAAAAATGATTTCCAATGTATGGTATGTACCCAGTTTCAAGAAAAATTTGCTCTCCTTAGTCACGATTCGACAAGCGGGACATCAGGTGATTATGGAACATGGCTTAGTGAAGATTAATTCAATGAAGCAGAACTTGAAAACAGTCATGACAGGTTATGAAGATGGAAAACTGTTACGGATGAAAGGGACAGTTATTCCAAGGCATTTGATTTTGCAGGGGCAGTGACTACAAGTATTTCACCTTTAAGACTATGGCATGTAAGATATGGACATTTGAATTTTGAGAGTCTTTCTCAATTACAGAAACAAGGAATGGTTAAAGGACTTCCCACATTCAAAAGGGAAAATGCAAAATGTGAAGCTTGCATTTATGGCAAACAACATAGAGAAAGTTTTCCAACAAGTTCATGGCGTGCAAACAGGCGGCTACAATTAGTTCACAGTGATGTTTGTGGTCCACTACAAACTTCATTTGGTGGTTGCAAATATTTCTTACTATTCATTGATGATTTCAGCAGAATGACTTGGGTTTACTTTTTGAAGAACAAGTCAGAAGCATTTGATAAGTTTAAACTTTTTCGCCAACTTGTTGAAAATGAAGTAAAAGAAAAGATAGGTACTCTCAAGACAGATAATGGGGGAGAATTCACTTCGAATGAATTCAAAAATTATTGCAGTGAAAATGGCATAAGACGACATCTTATTAATGTTTACACTCCACAGCAAAATGGAGTAGTCGAAAGAATGAATCGCACTTTGTTAGGCATGGCGAGATCCATGTTAACTTTCAAAAGGTTAAGTCCAACATATTGGGCGGAAGCAATACATACAGCTGTCTACTTAAGAAACAGATCTCCAACTACTTCTTTAGACGGAATCACACCTTATGAAGCTTGGTTTGGTTTCAAACCTCGAGTTAAACATATTAGAGTTTTTGGGTCAGTGTGTTATGCCTTAGTTCCGAAAGAAAAACGAACTAAGCTTGACTCGAGAAGTTTAAAATGCACAATGATTGGCTATTCTGATGAGAAGAAAGGTAATCGTCTTTTGACCCAATGGAAAATTCATTTTAGCAGGGATGTCATTTTTAGAAACCAGAGAGTAAGAGTGCTGAAGAAATTGAAAATATTCTTCACAAGTTAGAAACTAAGGGAAGTAAAAGAAATGATAAAAAGCAAAGTCAACCAACTTCACCAAATTGGTATGAACTTGATTTTCCTTCCTCTGGAGATGAGTCATCTACATCAACACCATCAACTGGGTCTTCAAGCAGTTCATCCGCATCTCCAAGCAGCAGCAGTTCTTCTGACAGTGATTCTCCACATTCTTCACCTGAACGACGCACATCAGTTTATATTAATCCTCTTTACAATGATCGGGACTTTACAGAAGCACAAACAAGTGAGCACCAACTTCCGAAATGGGCAGTTCAACTTTTGAAAGATGTAAAGCCTGATGAACAGAATAAAACTGGCACCAGAAGAGCACATAGAAGTGAAGGCAATTTTGCCTTGATATAAAATGATTTTACTGAACCTTCCACATACAAAGAGGCAGTAAAACATAAAGAGTGGCAATAGGCTATGGTTTAAGAATATCAAGCAGTAATTGATAACAACACTTGGAAACTTGTTGATTGTCCAGCAAATGTTAAACTCATAGGATGCAAATGGGTTTACAGAATTAAGTATAATCAAAAGGGAGAACTTGACAAGTATAAAGCTCGACTTGTCGCAAAAGGTTTTGCGCAGCAGGAAGGCATTGATTATGAAGAAACTTTTGCTCCAACAGCAAAATGGAACACCATCCGATTAACCCTTGCATTGGCCACTCAAAAAGGATGGAAACTTCATAAAATGGATGTGAAAAGTTCTTTTCTCAATGGGGATTTACAGGAGGAAGTGTATATGACTCAACCACCCGGTTTTGAAGTTGAAGGACAAGAACGTGAAGTCTGCAAATTGATCAAGGCTTTATATGGATTAAAACAAGCTCCCCGAGCTTGGTATGCAAAGATGGATGAATACCTTAAGAAAGTCGGTTTTCAACGAAGTGAATCTGATGATACTTTGTATGTGCAACAACAGGGAAAATATTTGGTAATTCTTGTTATGTGTGTAGATGATTTGATCATTACTAGCAACCATGATGATCATATTGCACAGGTGAAAAAGGAGTTACAAGCAGGTTTTAAAATGATAGATTTGGGATTACTTCACTACTATCTTGGAGTTGAAGTCTTCCAACGTCCACATCATATTTTCATTTCTCAGCGTAAGTATGCAGCAGAGGTTCTTCAGCATTTTGGCATGCAAGATTGCAAGCCCGTTATTACCCCCATGGAGCAAAACTTGAAACTTTCAAAATTTGAAGGGGGGGAAAGGTGGACAGTACAACTTACAGACAGTTGATTGGCAGCTTGATTTATTTGACAAATACTCGTCCTGATCTATCTTATGCAGTCGTATTCTTTCATGTTTATGCAGAACCACGAGACAGCCACTGGAATGCAGCCAAAAAGAGTTCTTCGATATATCCAAGGAACAAAAGATTTTGGTCTTCTTTACACAAAGACTAAAAATTTTGTACTTGGTGGATATTCTGATGCCGACTTTGCTGGGAGTATTGATGATCGAGCATCAACAACAGGTTATTTAATGAATATGGGGTCAGCAGCAGTATCTTGGAGTTGTAAGAAACAAGCTACAGTGGCCACTTCTTCAGCAGAAGCATAGTACATTTCAGCATGGGAAGCAGCATGTGAAATTGTTTGGTTGCGCCGAATTTTGCAAGATTTGGGCATTTCTCAGGCAGAAGCTACATCATTATTCATCGACAGCCAGTCAGCCATCAAACTTTCCAAGAACCCAGTTTTTCATTCAAAGACAAAGCATGTGGACACCAAGTATCATCATATCAGATCTCTCATTGCCAAAGATGTCCTCAAGTCAGTTTATTGTCCTTCCGAAGATCAGATCTCTGACATTTTCATGAAACCACTTGGCAAAATAAAATTTACTAAGTTCAGGGATGAACTTGGTATCTGTTGTAATGTATATTTGGATCATAGGGGGGAATGTTAAATGATCCAAAAATACAATCTTATCATAGGTTATAAAATTAGAATAAAATAATTATTAACTTAAGATATTAAATTAATAATTATTATTCTAGAATGTTTAATTATTTAATGAAGACATTTAGAATTAGTGTATTGTTGTAACAAGATATGACTCTCCAAAAGTGTTGTATCTTAGCCTCTATTTTAGGAGATTTGTTAGCTAGTTGGTTTGAATAGCATTTATTGTAAATGGACACTTGTTATTTAATAAGTGATCCATAATTAGAGGTAGTTAGGACATGGAGCTTATAAATAGCTCATTGTAAGAGTGGTTGGTTGTTCGGGTGTAAACTCTTGCAAAATCAATTATGTAATTATTTTTTTTTTATTAATAAAATTATGTGTCTGAGGACACTTCTGCCATTAAAGTCCTTGTGCCAATTTGGAAGGATAGGTTGTTTGGGAAGCCAATTAGAGTAAGGACTGTTGTTGGGCTTAGAGTATCGGTTGACACAGCAAGCCCAACCTTTCTTAAGCATTTTAAAAATATGGCATGATCCATGACTGCACCCCATTCAATCAATAAATATAGCACTAAAATTATCATATAAAGTGCAAGGAAAAATGTCTACATCAAGCTTGATGGGCATTAAAGAGCTAAGGTACACACCTAAACTAGTATGGATAGACTAGTGACGGCCCCATCAAAGTGGAGGAATTGCCTCATCATGCAGGACTTGGGTATGTCAGGAAGGAAGTTGGGGAATGCTCCAAAATAGTTAGCAACCCACCAATGGCAAATGATAAGGGCACCTCATCACATTCTAGTGACAGTGAGGGATCCATGAACACTTATCAGAGGTACATCAGAGAAAAGAACTCCAAGACGACCCAGAAAGTTTGGATAAGAAAGAATCATTGTAGTCACTATAACAAGGTGGGACACCAGGGAGCCAAGTGTCATATGCTCCATTCTGAGAAGCATCAGTAAAGAAGCCAACAGGTGAAAATGATCAACAAACGAATCCACCACATTCATGATGGTCTTCTTTATTAAGTAAAATATGGTTTTTTAGATATAGTAGCTTGTTATGGCCACAGTTTATAAATCATGCATTGCAAGTAAGTGTAAAAGTGATGATGTTTTTTTCACTTCAAAACACAACAATGATGTTTGTGGCATTTTCTTATGAGTAGTTGAGGTATTGGTTTTTATTATGTAATCGTTGACCAAAGAGTGTGTGCTATAAACTCCTGGCAAGTGAGGGGTTGTTTGCGTCATGTATGGTTTGTATATTATTGCAAAGGATGTACCAACTTTGCGTGCAGGTGGTTGAAAGTGTGGTTTGGAAAGGACACAGGCAGTGCGCTAGATGTGTTAATGCTTTTGGTGGAGTACATTCGTGTGGGCTTCAAAGGAATGCATCCAAGTAAAGCTCGATGGATGGAGAAAGAAAAAATGAGGGAGAAATTTCCTCACTTGCCAATTGACTAAAAATGATTTTGGCAGTCCAAATGCTCTTAGTGGGGAGGATTAATCCAGGTGGATCTTCAAAACGTACCAATGGCATGGTAAAAGACTCAAAAATTCAAAGTGGAATAATTTGGATAAAATTAGCATTGGATCAAAGTGCTCGTCATCCTGATTCCAACAGTGCGAATGGCACTTAAATCTAAGTTCATATGAAGAAGTTAGAGAAAGTCAAAGTTTATGTTTGACTTGGATAGGTGGCAGGAGGAGATGACATGGCAGACACTCTTAGCGAATGGGGAAGCACCAAGTGGCAGGATGCCATTCGTCCCACATATCACAAATCACAGAAGGAAGAGGTCACAGCTTAAATAAAATTGGCCCCAAGAAAGCCATTGTTGTGATGTGATCAAATTGCAATCACCCATCAGAAAAGGAGAAGGTGAAAGAATAAGCCTGCGAAGCAAGTCCTGGTTGCAGTATGATATGTCGCAATCGCAGAATTATGTTGCAATTTGCAATATCGCAATCACGTTTTGCAAAGGGGGGAGCAGTTGCATGTTATACTAATTCTGGTTTCCATTGATTGTGATTTGCGATATGGACACTTGGACCTGATATATTATGTAGCATGTTTAATAGTTTTTCGAGTCCGCAGTTATCACAGGGCACTTGATGTATGGGCTTTTAGTATGTCCACCGATTGGAAACGTAGATAGTAAAAGGTCGTCGAGTTAAATGCGTGGTTAAGATTTTTTACATATTTATGAGGTTTGTTGCCACATATTATGTGGAACCCGAGATCCTCTGTATTAAAGAAAATAGACCCGCCTGCTAAACTTGCCGTTGGTTTAGAATTTCCCACAAATTGAGAGATTTACCGCCAGCAGATATAAAGGACTATCTGCATCGAAGAAAGGGAGAGAGGACTAGCAGGATAGTTCAGAAAACATCATGCATAGGAGTAACCTGACTTGGTAGCAAGTCAAGACCTTGCCTTGAGCAGCGGGGAGGTCCCAGGAGGGTGCAGAAAGCCTGATTATCCAAATTGGTTGTTTGGATAGGCAATTCTACACAGTTTTTCACCAATATTTCGGTGGTATTTTCTGTTTTGAAGCTAGGCTCTCCATTCTTCATCCATATTCCATCTTGGATTTATAAGGATTGTAAATGAATTTTTCTTGTATTGTTATCTCTTTTTATGCCACTTAATGAATGAAGGCATCCCCACTATTGAGAAGGGCCCAAAGACATAGTCCAAATTGAACGAACTCTGTAATCAAATATTTGTGTCATGGTTTCATGCTTACCTTGTTATTTCCGCATTATTTTATGTGATTTTAAGTTCCATAGTTAATAAGTTGTGTTTCATGTAATTTTGATGCATCTATAAGTAGAATATCTTGGATCAACTAATGAATTTAGACTTAAAACAACAGACACAAATTTCTTCTACTAAATTCCACGGAAGGAAAATTGACAATAGAAACACATGCAATCATTCAATCACAATGAACACATTTTTTACTAGGGAAACCAACTTGGAAAAACCCCTCCTCTTTTTGTATTATATCATATGATAACAATGATCTATTACAATGGAATCTTCAATCATTTAAGCTCAACCTACACTGCAGTATTGGTCTCCCCCTACTAATTTTGATTTTCCCAATACTTAGGAAAAATAAGCCTCATGCTTCCTCCTATTTCCTTGTGAAATTATTACTCCTAAAAAAATATGGAAGCTCATATTTCCTTGTGAAAATCCAAAGAGAATTAGCTCATCGGCTCAATCCAAGCTCTATACACTCACTAGTATACAATAATTATTAAAATTATGTCATTTTCCTCCACTCCACTAGGCAATTCGAATTGCTTGCATGACTAGGGATATTTTAAGGAAATTGACTAGTTAACTAGGAGATCAGTGAGTTAAAAATAGTTACAACTACTCAACTGAACTCATACTAAATCTATTATGGACTAGAGTTCAAATAACTAACTTTCACTAAATATAAATCCATTAGATAGATAGATCGTAGCAATCAACTCATGCACAACTCTACTTCTTTCCCACAAACTCGAATTGACTGGATTAACTAAGTCATTTGTCTATGTCACTCCTACTAATGGTCTAACAACTCATCCCACTGAAGTGGAAATTCAATTTTTTCCATTTGATTAAGGCACAAGTCAAATGAAGACTTTTCTTGCTACAATTTAACACTCCCTCATAGCAAGAAAAATGGTTCTGAACAATCCCAATCCTTCTCCTATGGAACTCAAACTTGCCTCTTGACAAAACCTTTGTCGATATGTTTGCATCATGCTCCTCTGTAGGAATGTACTATAACATAACAATCCTCTTCTGCACACAATCTCTCAAGTGATGGTACCTAATGTCTATATGCTTGGACCTATCATGAAACACTAAATTTTCAAAGAGTTTTATAAAACTTGAATTGTCATAGTGGATTAATGTAATATCCATCCCCTAAATGAAGAGACACGCCAAGATATTCCACATCCAAATAGCCTCGTATGTTTCTTGACTAACATCCATATACTTGGCCTTTGCTAAGTTGAGTGCTACAAATCTTGTCATACCAAGAAATTTTTGTTGACCCAACACTAAAGACTACTCTCAGTGTGCTCTTCCTATCTAAGGGAATCCTTGCCACATCTGAATTTTTGAAGCCTTGGATCTTCACTCCATAAGTCTTCTTGTACCATAAACCAAAGTTTGTTGTTCCTCTGAGGTATCTTAGGACATGTTTCGTTACATTCCAGTGAATATTGGTAGGCTTCACCATGAACTGACTAATTTGGTTCACTACAAAACAAATATCAGGCCTTGTGTTTACTAAGTACACCAAGGACACCACCAATTGTCTGTAGATAGTTCCATCTATTGTCTCTCATGTAGAAGCATCCTCTTTCCTCCAGTTAGTACTTAGAGGAGTATCCATGGGTTTGCAATCCTACATGTGGAATCTTTGAAGGATCTCAGAGGTGTACTTCCCCTGTCCAACAAATATCTATCCATCTCCCTTCCACACCTCCAAGCTAAGGAATTATTACATCAAACCCATATCCTTTATCTTGAACTCTCTTGGAAGGTCCTCCTTACAAGACTAGATCAACCTGTCATCTCTTGTCAGTATAAAATCATCCACATAGAGAACTAAGATGAGTAGACTTCCATCTGCAATAATGTAGTAGAGATTGGCATATGCTTCACTCTTATTGAAGCCCAATCCACTAAGATAAGAATCTATGTGAGTGTACCAAGAATGAGGTGCCTACTTGATACCATAGAGGGATCTCTTGAGCCTACACACATGTGTCTCCCTACTAAAGGTATTGAACCCATCAATATGCTCAATGTAGATCTCTTCCTTAACCATGGCATTAAGGAGGGAATTTTTAACATCCATTTGGTGTATCCTCCACCCAAACTGTGTTTCCAATGCAAGTATGGGCCTGATATATCAGTATCTTTCCATAGGGCCAAATGTCTCCTCATAATCAATCCCCCCAATCTATGGAAGCCTTTCGCCCCAAACATGGCCTTGTACTTCTCAACACTATCATCAGCTACATGTTTCACCTTATACAACCTCATAGAACTAATAATTGATTTTCCCTCATATACAGACACAACCTCCCAAGAATCATTCTTCATGATGGATTCATACTCCTCCACCATGGCATATACCCACACCTGTTGAGAAATAGCCTTTTGAAAATAATATGGCTCAGAATCAATCAAATCTGACATGTGTGCCATATATCTGGTGTATCTATCTAGTGATATCCTCTATCTGCATAAAGATATATGAGCTTTGTCCTGCTCCAACCTGTCAACCATCCTGGTCCTCTTCCTCCCTTCTCTGGAAGGCTCATTTTGAGTGGGCACATCCACTCAGACTTCTCTCTACTCCTTAACATGTGGCTTCTCCACATCCTCCTGGAATGTCCTCTTTCCTTTGAGAAATATCTCACTCTGTGGATCTCACTAAGGCTCCTCCTTTGGAGCTAGAAGCTCCTCCTCTGGTGGTATGCTCAACTCTCACTCTAGAGAAATCCTCATGGTTTTATCCTCATCAAATCTTACATCCCTCCGCAAAAAAATCATCCTGAGTGAGGGCATGTACACCTGATAAATATGAGGTGTCTCAGTATAGCCTACAAAGATCCCCCTCTTTGCAGTGGGCTCCAATGTTTTCCTACTATCTTTGGAGACATGGCAATATAATATGGATCCAAAAATGAGAAAGTGGGAGACATATGGCTTCCTCCCAGTGAAAGCCTCTTCAGGTGTAATCATCCCAATAATTTTGTGAGGGATCCTACTCTAGAAGTAAACAATTTTATTTCAACCTTCTTCCCATGGGGATAATGGTAATCCCTATTCATGCAACATTACATTAGTAGCTCCTACAATACTTCTATTTTTCCTCTTTGCAACCCGATTTGTTTTGGGTTGAGGGGTGCAATCAACTCCCTTATAATACCCTCCTTAGAACATAATTCGTTGAAGGCATTAGACAAATACTCTCCTCAATTATTAGTTCTCAGGGATTTAATTTTCTTCCCAGTCTCATTTTCAACTAAGGCTTTAAATTCAACAAACTTTGAATAAACCTCATTTTCTTCTTCATGAAATAGATCCAACATTTGAAGGAAAAATCATTTATGAATATCACATAATACATGTGCTTTTCATTTGAGATTGTGGAAAATAGTCCACACACATCTAAGTGAACTCACTCCAAGATGGCTCCAGCTCTACTATCTCAACCCTAGAAGGAGGATTTAACATATTTTCCAAGAGTGCATCCCTTGCAAACATCATGTTGATCAAGGGTACATTTTGGAAGTCTAGTGGTGATCTGTTGCATTATTTTCAAAGCTCCATGGTGTAGGTGTCCCATACGCCTATGTTATAACTCTCCAACATCTTTGCCTTGAACATGGTCTACCTTACTACTCAATGTAGCACATGTGTCCACCTCTATCTTGTAGATATTTTTAACCTGAACACCATTTTTTTTACTTTTCTACTAGCACTGTACTTCAAATATGTCTTCCCTCTACAGAACACCATAGCATATCCTCTATCTTCAAGTAGAGCTATGGAAACTAGATTTTTCTTTAGACTAGGCACATATATTACATCCTTTAGGTGAATATGGGAGCCTGACTCCCTCTTAAAGGTGATAATTATAATCCTTTTAGTACTATACCTTCCATCATCTCTAAGCCCTATGTGTAATTGTAGGTCCTTCTCCTCTAACTTTGTTGAAGTATTCCTTATTTCTTGTCACATGAAATGAAACACCGTAGTCTAGGTACCACTCACTCCCTCGTACTATGATTTCCATGTAAGAAATGAGGATGAAAAACAACTTGAATTGTGATGTGAGAGTATCTCCTCTTGTTTTTGTTGCAGACTCCTTACTGGATTTCTTATGTGGACACTTGGTTGCATAGTGTCCATACTCATGGTAGTGAAAGAATTTAATTTTATAGTGATCTTTCTTCTTGCCATGGTTATGGTTGGATTTTGTCTCGCCTTGCACCTTATTTTATTTGGAATTCTTTCCTTTTCCAACTAGAGCATTGTCTTCTTCCTCATCAAATCTAGATGAGACTCCATCTCTAGTGTTTCTTCTAATATCCTCCTACACCAAATCATACAAAAGTCTCTCCTAATTTGCGAGCTTGTCTCTTCCATTAACTGAATCTTGATAGTTGTGCCATGACTTAAGAAGATAAAAGAGTGCTAAGCTCACTAGTTTAGATGGTGGCACAGTCTCTCCAACTCCTCCAAGTTCATCTCTGATCTGATTGAATATGGATATCCACTTAACAATGGTTTCATTTTTTTGCATTCAAATGTTCCCAAGCTTATCTTTCAATGCCAATTTCCTGGCATCATGATTGCTTTCAAATATCTCTGTGAGGGTTTCTAACATTGCATAAGAAGTCTACTTGCCATAAAAACTCAAAACCACATGGTCTCTGACTCCATCCAAGATAATCATCTTAGATTTTGTAGTATCTTTCTTCCAACGAGCCAGATGCTATGCATTTGATTGTGATAGTTTTGGAATATCAGTTTGTGTGTACTCAAATACTCCATTTTTCATATAGCACAAATTCTGTCCTATCTTTCCAAGCTATTAAATTTGAAATTCCCTCCAACACATACTCAAGTCTCAATCCATAGAAAGACGTTGTTCCTGCACTGAAGAAAATTCCTGCAACGCAAATCTAATATTCGAAATTTCTCTGCGAGAAGATTAGGAACCCAGTTTCTATGTAGTTTTCAATAGCTCTGATACCATATAGAAGTAAATTGAAATTCACATCTGCTAATGAATTCAAACTAAAAACAATAAACACAAATTTATTTTACTAAAGTCTGGATAAGGAACACTAATAATAGAAACACATGCAATCATTCAATCACAATGAACATAGTTTTTACTAGGGAACCCAACTGGGAGAAACCCCTCCTCTGTTTTTATTATATCGGATGAGAACAATGATCTATTACAATGACAACTTCAATCCTTGAAGCTCAACCAGAACTGCAATATTTTTCTCCTCCTTCTAAGTCTACTCTGCCCAATACTTAGGCAAAAAAGGCATCATATTTCCTTACGCAATTCCTACTCCTAAAAAAATAGGGAATCTCCTATTCCTTGCATAAATCCCAAGATAGTTAGCTCACTTGCTCAATGCAAACTCTATATAATCACTAATATACAATAATTATTACAATTATTCATTTTTCCTCCACTCCACTAGGAAATTCGAATTTAATGCATGTCTAGGGCTATTTTTAGTAAATTGACTAGTTAACTGAGAGATCAGTGAGTTAACAATAGTCAAAAATACTCAACTAAACTCATATTGAATCTATTCTAGACTAGAACTCAGATAATTGACTTTCACTAAATATAAATCCACGAGATAGCTAGATCTTAGCAATCAACTCATGCACAAATATACTTCTTGCCCACAAACTTGAATTGACTGACTTAACTGAGTGATTTGGCCATGTCACTTCTACTAACTATCTGACAACTCATCCTGCTGAAGTGGAAATTCAAATTTCTCCATTTCACTAAGGCACAAGTTAAATGAAGCCTTTTCTTGCTACAATTTAACAAGTTATAGTCTACCTTACATGGATAAATCAACCTTTAATCAATTTTTTCCAAAATATTAGCTTCACTCTCATAGTTATTTAGGCATTTCATGAGGCAATCAAGAAAATCATCATTGTATCTTTAAATTCAGAAATTTGTCCACTAACCCTAATTGTATAAATTTTTGTAGTGAAGAAAAGGCAGGTCCTAAGTGGTTTTTGGTCTCCCTCAATCATGGTTTAAGAGCCTAGGGGAAATTATTCAAAGCCAAGGGGGAAAATTAATCCTTTGGAGAAAATCTGGCCAAGTTTACATGGTGCTTCAAGATGCTACGGGGTTGATACAAGATTGGATCTATGAGAATTTTGAAGGTGGAAAAGGGTAGATGAAGGTATATGAAGGTTGTAGGAATCCTTTTCCAATCTTATCACCTCTCAAAGGCCCATCTTGCACAAAAACAAATGCACACAGTGTCCTTCAATGACCTAGAAATGTACTTTTGGTGACAAAGGATTGAGGGCGTTGTGAGGTGAGGAGAGAGAGGATGATGATGGTAGGAGGAATGTATGATGACTATACCAACCCTGCAATACAATAGTAGTACCTACACATCAGACAAATGATCCTTTTTGCAACTTGAAAAGAATACCAAAATAATAACCAAATTGCAACAAAATGGAACTAAACAAGAAAGGACGAGTTGAATTTTATGAGACTAAGTAAATAAGGGATTAGTTAAATCTTATTTGCATCAAAAGAAACTCTAGATTTTAGCATGCATATGACCTACATCCATGATAGCTTAAATAATATTGTGATTTAATTGCTAAGTATGCAAAAAACAAATTATGTAAAAGAGAATTAATCTAAGATTTAATAATTGCAAAGGAAAGTAACCATATGTTTTTGGCTTGCTAATACATATTCCTCAACTACACTTCCCACAAGAGAGTTGGTAGATAGACCTGCACCAACAAATTGTAGAACCACACTTATATCAAGAAAGAAAAGAGATGTTGCTATGAAAGGTAATGCATGGATAGAATACACAAAGGAGACTAGAGCCTCTGGGTTGGGCCCTAATGCAAGGGGACTCATTCCTTTGAAACAAAATTATATGAAAGATAACAATAAGATTTTGATTAACATAAAACAGAGTTTAAGTACATCATGTGAAGGAATGAAAATGACAAGCTTAAGCTCCTATCTCTTAGTATCTCCTATCTGCTCCAAAAGTTCCAATCATATTGAGCCCTTAAGCTTTCTTATTTATAAAAAGATGACTAAGGGGTTTCCTCCTTGGAAAGAGGATTTCTTCCCTCCAAAATCTCTAAAAAAGTGGATCTAGCTCCCTTAGATACTTACAATTCCTTGAGTGCATCGACTGCTAGTAGATCTTCGAGCTATAGGTGAGTGATTTTAGGGATCAATTCAAGTTGTAGGTGATTAAATGCAGAGGACAAGCCTCCTACATCTCTGCCAGCTACTTCCAATGTACATCTGCATAGTAAATGCACTCAAAAGCACTATTTTCCTACACATTAATCACATTTAGCCACAAAGTATGACAAACATACTTTAGTCTCCCTATTAAGCACATTATAGTAAAAACAAAATTAATAAATGTGAGAAAAGAGGAAATTATAGGCTGGCGGATGGAAAAATGGGCCTTATGGTGTTCCTATTAGTGAGTCCCCTAGCTGGTTATTGTTATTCCATGCTTTACAACAACTAGCATTCAATTTCCAACTATTTTTCAACATCAAAGTGAGGCAAGTTTTAATCACACATGGGATTCCCATCAATAGATACTTGGGTTAAGGTCCTACTAATTCCATTTTGGTATCTTGTTTGTTCACAAAGCATATGAGTGAGACCAAATTCTCGTATATCATCTAACACCCACACTAGAATACATAGAAATAACACAATTCAAAAATCTTATCCTAAAAGGAAATTTTAACCTATTAGGATTCAGGCCTATCAGAAATTGCAAGCCACTGATGTACTGTTGTTACCAAATGGAAAGACTATCAGACACCAAAACACAAACACAAGTCACCCAATATATATTTTTTACCAATCCACACCAAAGAAGAACTTTAGTTTCACACTCAAAATTCATTTTCTTATGGAACAATGTATCACACTCAATGTGTTTTTGGCCACGTCACACCTTATCACACTACAATATTTTTTTTCTTCACATCCCATTGGGCACTCAAATCTGTTATTTTTTCCCAAACACATTGTATCGCATACAAGTTTATATCTAATATTATATACCACACTTCTTCAAAGTTTCCTTCAAAGTGAAAAACATTTTTATTGCATCACATAAAAGTTTCTTTAAGTGTGATACAAAAAGGACAAATTTTTTTCAAAAGAACACATCAAACAAAGTTGCATTAACATTTTCTAGTATAATATAATGCAAACAAGGTTTTTTTGGATCAAATCATTACAAGGTATTAAGGGGAGCACATAATCACTTTTACTTAACAATATTTAATCTTTGCCACACTCAAAACAGGCTTAACAATAGTCAAACATTATCAATCATAACCAATTATAAATTATAATTAGCCACAATCAACCATATGCAACCATACTTAATCTACAAGCAAACATAGTTAACCATTAAGAACTAGAATGAACTAAAATAAATATTATCAACAATATTTATCCATAGTCAAACAAAATTAATAATAGTTAAGCATAGTTAACAATCATCAACCCTACCAACATGCTCGACTATAGTCAACCATTGTCAATAATTATTCACCAAAGTTATCCAAATTCAGCCGTCATACTTAACCGTGGTCATTTTTAATTAACTATAGTTAATATTTGACACACTCAAACATGTTTTACCTAATTAAAACACTATCAACCATAGTCAATTACAATCAACTACAATCAACCAAAAATAATCATACTCAATCTAAAATCAACCGTACTTAAACATTAAGAACTATAATAGACCAAACTAAACTATTGTTAATAATAGTCAACAATCATCAACCCTATCAATATGTTCTAGTACAGTCAACCATCATCAACCTTGTCAACATGTTCTAGTATACTCAACCATCATCAACCTTGTCAACATGTTCTAGTATAGTTAACCATTTTCAACATGGTTTAGCATATTCAACCATCATAAATTATAGTCAACCATTTTCATTCATATTCAACTACTGGTAACCTAATCTAACCATTGTCAACCTTCAATCAATCATAGTTAACAATTATGCTCTTTGTTCAGCCAAATTCAACCATCATACTCAATCATAGTCAACTTTAGTTAACAATAGTTAACCTTTGACACACCTAAACATGTAGAACCAACCACAACATTTCTGTGGTCACATATTACAAAGGGGAGATGAAAAATTATGGATGTCATATGTGATATGAAATACCACTAGATCAACCATTGGTAGATGCAAGGTAAGACACAAAATCCAAAAATCATGCCAAGCACCTCTTTTTCAATAATGATTCCAAAGAAATACATTGAAATCAAGAGCTGCTTTACACTATAATATTTCAAAACCATCTTGAAGAAGCACACTCACCCAACTCGTTGGATCATCAATATTTATATTGTTCACAATTTTTCTTGGACTCTTTACAAGTTTTTCAAATGTGATTATTGTAGTTGTCAAAAAAATTCCATGTATTTTGGTGGATGTTGGATGAAGAAGTGGCCATGATTACAGTTTACAAGATTAAGGTTTTGTCTTGTCATTAAAACCACTTTGCACAATACCATTTTGGAAAAATTATCTTCCCCATGTTGAAGGAAAATTTGGGAAAGCACACTATGCCACACTAAAATGGAGTTTTCCTTGAAGTGATATGTCACAATAATAGAAAGTTTGAAATGATGCAATATGTCACAACTAAAGGCATTTTAGGTGTGAGATAAATTATGTCACATTGAAGGAAATTTTGTCAAAATACCTTGTGTTGCATAGGTTCAAGAAAATTCATTGTGATTTGACATGTCATGATAATGAAAAGATTGAAGTAATTTAATATGTCACAAGGAAAGTTCTTCAATGCTTGATTTGCTGAATAGAAATAAATGCTTCCATGATACAATATCTTGTGACAAATGAAATTTTGAAGTGATGTGATATCTTCTACCCAATGACATTCTAGGTTCAGTACAATTTGTGTCACAATGTAGAAAATTCGAGGTCTCACACATAAAGAATCTTTTTTGCAATGTGATGTGTCATGGAAAAGGAAACTTTAGAATGATGTGATATGCATAATATCGTGATGATGGAATTTTTTAAAAAGTGTGAAGTGTCTTGTGGAAAGAAACTTTGGCACAAATCTAATATATTGACATAAAATAAATATTGGAGTGATGTGATATCTCACAATGAAATACATTTTACATTATATATTGCAAGAGATTTCTTTCAAAAAAAAAGTATTTTCTCATAATGAAGGAAAGTTTAAGAAAGTGAAAATTGTCGTATGAAAAATAATTTGACATGATGCAATATGCCATGAGAAAGGAAAGGTTTTGAGTAATTAAATATGTCATGATATCACAAAAATGAAAAAATTTATGTGATGTGATATGTCACACAATGTTAGAAATTAATTAATGGAGCAATGAAATACACAAAATATTGTCGAAACACAAATATGAAATGCATAAAACAAGAGATAGGCAGATATGTGTGGTTCACCCAATTTGGGCTACGTCCATGGAGAAACAACCACTCATTCCTTTTATATTATCCATCAAAATGAAGAGATACAACATACAACAAATCTATTGTGATTTCCTCCTCTCTCACACAGTCTCCTCTCTCTTTCTCGCTCAAAATACTAATACACAACCGCAATACAATTCCCTCATATAAACTAAGGGTTTCCTTCTAGGGTAAAAAACCTTAAATTAACATAACTTCTATTGTCAGATCATCTACCTGATGAACGGCCCATATTGACTACGAAATTATAATATTTTATAAGGAAATATTTCATCTAGCTTTAGCTTCGAGAGTGCTACCCCCGAACCCCCTCCGGGGGGACACATAAAAGTCATCGACTCCCTTCACCCCCCCCTGGACCCCCCTGAGGATGATTAAATGGGAGGCGTTTTTGCCCCGTTAGGAACAATGATCCAACGCGATGAAAAATAAAAACAAAACAAAAAAACAAAAACAAAAAACAAAAACAAAAACAAAAACAAAAACAAAAACAAAAACAAAAAACAAAACAAAACAAAACAAAACAAAAAACAAAAACAAAAACAAAAACAAAAACAAACAAACAAACAAATAAAACGAAAAAAACAAACAAACAAACAAACAAAAAAACAAAAACAAAAAACAAAAAACAAAACAAACCAAAACCAAGCAAAGCAAAACAAAACAAAACAAACAAAACAAAACAAAACAAACAAACAAAAACAAAAAACAAAAAACAAAACAAAAAACAAAAAACAAAACAAAACAAAAACAAAATAAAACAAAACAAACAAAAACAAAAAACAAAAAACAAAAACACAAAACAAACTATGAACAATCAAGAAGATAATTAGGCTCCACACCCAACAATCTCCCACTTGGATATTGATTTTATAAACTCCATCGTTACTTCAATTGTTGGACAATGACTCCACTTACACCTGGTTATTTCTCATCTTCACCATCATACATGAAGACCAATTCAAACTAAGCAGAATCTCAGTTTCTCACTGGTTACAACTTTTGCTAACATATCTACAAGATTTTGGCTAATATCTTTTCTAGCTTCAATTTTCCATCTTCCAACACTGACTGTATCAAATGGTACTTGAGATATATATGTTTAGTCTTGGAATGAAATGTTGAGTTATTTGCAAAATGAATGGCACTCTAGTTGTCACTGTATAACCTACCCATCTCATGCTTATTTCCCAATTCATGCATAAACCTTTGTAACCAAATCATTTCTTTACTATCCTCTATAACAAAAACATAATCTGCTTTTTTTGTTGAAAGTGCAACAATGTTTTGCAATGTTGAAACCCAACTAACAATATTTCCACCTACAGTAAACACATACCCTGTTGTGCTCCTCTTGTTATCTCTATCACCTCCCATATCTGCATCAACATATCCCTATAGAGAAATGTTTAAACCACCAAAGCATAATGCTTTATTTGTACCTTTCAAATACCTGAGAATCCACTTTACTGACATCCAATTTTATTTTCCTGGATTGTTCATATACCTTCTTACAACTCCCATTGCATATACAATATCAATCCTTGTGTACACCATTTCATACATTAAGCTTCCAACCGTTGATGCATTGGAGCTTTACACATATAATCCATCTCTTCTTGAGTCTTCGTACACATATCCTTACTTAGTTTTAAATGGCTAGCCAAAGGTGTACTAACTAGTTTTGTGTTACGCATATTAAATATTTCTAGCACCTTTTCTATGTACTCACTCTGAGACAATGTTAATTTGTGATTTTTCTTGTCTCTAGTTATTCTCGTACCAAGGATTTGTTTTGCAGATCCCAAATCCTTCATTGAAAATGAATTTGCCAATTTTTCTTTGAGGACATTTATTTCCTTCATGTTAGACCTTGCAACAAGCATTTCATCTACATACAATAAAAGAATAATATAGATGCCATCATTTTTTTTAAAGATAAACACAATGGTTAGAGTGACATCTAGTATAACCTTGTTCAGACATAAACCTATCAAATTATAGATACCATTTCCTTGGAGCATGTTTTAAGTCATACAATCTCTTCTTTAATTTTCACACTAATTTCTCCTTCCCTTTTACCTCATACCCTTGTGGTTGATGCATATACATTTATCCCTCCAAATCCCCATCGAGAAAGGTTTTCTTTACATCTAACTGCTCAAGATGAAAACATTTTGTTTCCAATAGACTTAAAATAATTCTTATCGAATTCATTTTAACAACAGGAGAAAAAAACTCATCAAAGTTTATACCTTTCTTTTGTGCAAACCCCTTCACCAGAAGTCTATTCTTATACCTATGTTTACCTCCATCTTCTTCCTTCAACCTGTAAACCCATTTATTCTATAATGTTGTTTTACCTAGAGGCAACTTGACTAAGTCTCAAGTCTAGTTATGCATCAAGGATTCCATCTCTTCTTCCATGGTTTGCTCCCACTTCTTCCTAGTTTCTACTTAAATTGTTTCTTCATATATTTCTGGTTAACCAGAATTAGTTAACAATACATAATATATTGAAGGAGACTATTATTCAGGGGGTCTAATTATCCTAGTAGATATTCTATCATCACTATTAGGTGTTTGAGATGCTTGTCGTTTTCATGGTTGTTGTGACCACTCATCATTATGATTTTCAGGCACCTTTACTTTTTTTATGATCTCATCAAGCACTATGTATTATTATTTTTCTTTTTCTTGTTTCTTTCCCTACATTTGATCCTTATACAAGACATTTTCAATGAATATGACATCTCTACTCCTAATGATTTTGTGATTTTTATAATCATATAAGCAATAACCAAAATCATTTACACCATATCCAATAAAGGTACATTTCTTTGATTTTTCCTCAAGCTTTGTTCTATTTTCTTTATTGATATGGACAAAGGCTTCACAACCGAAAGTATTTAAAAATGAGTTTTTTACCTTTTTACGTGTCCATGCCTTCTTTAGAATACCACCATCCAAGGAACTTGAAGGCCCTCTGTTTATTATATAAACAACAATATCTATATCATATGCCCAAAATTGTAAGAGAAATCCTTCATGCAATCTCATGCACCTTGCACGCTCCATGATTGTCCTATTTATCATTTCTGACACACCATTTTCCTGTGGTGTTCCTAGAATTATCTTCTCTCTACGAATTCCATGCCCTGAACAATAGTTATCAAACCTTTTGTTGTAGTATTCACCTCCATTTTATGATCTGAGACACTTCAACTTCTTTCTTGTCTCATTCTCAAACAAATCTTTTCATTTCTTGAAATTATTCAATACATTAAATTTATTTTCAATACAATAAGTTCAGGTTTTCCTAGTTGCATCATCAATAAAAGTAAAATAATAGCGAGATACATTGAGAGATGATACTTGAGAAGGCCCCTAGACATCTGTATGCACAAGCTATAACTTTTCTCTCTTCTTTTCTTTCCCAACTATGATAAATCTGACTCTCTTTTATTTTCCATAAACACAATTTTCACAGAAATCCAAATCAGCATGCTTCAAACCTAGAAACAAATTTCTTGAGTGAAGAATCTACATCCCCTTCTCACTCATGTGCCTGAACCTATGACGCCAGAGTGTCGTATCTGTTCATGTGGATGTTAAATCATTAACATAATTAGAAATACTATTGCATAAATACAATGTACCAACCTTTTCTCATTTTTCCATTTGCCAAGGCTCCTTTAGTGACCTTGCAGGTTTTGTCTGTAAAAATAGTTACACAACCTTCACCTCCTAACTTCCCTATTGAAATCAAATTTTTCTTTAGATCTAGAACATTCCTTGCCTCCTTCAATAGTCATTGGTTTCCATTCTATTGTTTTATAAAAACCATACCCATTCCAAAAACTTTACATGGTTTATCATCACCCAAACGAACCTGTCCGAAATCTCCTTGAACATAGTTGTGAAAATGTTTCCTATCAGGTGTGGCATGGAATGAGGCCCCTAAATCTACCGCCTAGACATAAATAATATTCTCTAATGAAAGAATCAAACCATATTGCAACACATCACCTGTCACATTCACTTCATGATTTTTCTCTTGTTATCCATCTCCTTCTTTTCCCTTCTGATATTTACAGTCTTTCTTCAAGTGTCCTTTCTTCCCACATTTCCAGCACACTATCCCTAATCTGGATTTGGATATGCCTTTTCTTGACTTACTGTGATTTCGTGGGCTCCTTCCTCTTTCCATTTTACTTTCCCTAGTCTCCTTAGTCAAATCATTACCTAGTGTCTCACTGGATCTTTTCCATCGCATTTCCTCGCTAAGGATGGCACCAACAACATCATCAAACTTTAAAGTACTAGATCTAGAGACAAAGTTACTAATAGCCAAAACCAGGCCATTCCAAATTTCTAGTGATGAGCACAGAAATAACAGAGACCTAACTTCATTATCAAAAGTTACCCCTAAAAAACTTAATTGACTAGTAACCATGTTAAATTCATTTAAATGATCAGCAACAGATCCACCTTCTAACATCTTCATATTAAATATATGCTTCATAATAAATACCTTATTTGAGGTCAAGGACTTTTCATATAGTTTGGCCAATGTCGTCATTAAACCTTATGTTTTCATTTCCTTTGAAATGTTGAATGCCACCATCACTACCAGACACAGATGTATAAGGATCGAATGTAGGGAAAGAAACAAGAAAAAGAAAAAACATAATACATAGTGCTTGATGAGATCACAAAAAAGAGTAAAGGTGCCTGAAAATCATAATGATCAGTGACCACAACAACCATAACAACAACAAGCACCTCAAACACTTGAAAGTGATATTAGAAGATCTACTAGGATAATTAGACCCCCTAAACAATACTCTCCTTCATTATATTATGTATTGTTGACTGATTCTGGTGAATCATAAATATATGAAGAAACAATGGAAGTAGAAACCAAGAAGAAGTGGGAGCAAACCATGGAAGAAGATATGGAATGAAATGAAATGTCTTGGAATGAAATGTTGAGTTCTTTGCAAAATGAATGGCACTCTAGTTGTCACTGTATAACCTACCCATCTCCTACTTCTTTCCCAATTCATGCATAAACCTTTGTAACCAAATCATTTCTTTACTAGCCTCTATAACAGCAACATAATCTTCTTTTTTTGTTGAAAGTGCAACAATGTTTTGCAATTTTGAAACCCAACTAACAATTGTTCCACCTATAGTAAACACATACCCTATGGTGCTCCTCTTGTTATCTCTATCACCTCCCATATATGCATCGACATATCCCTATAGAACAATGTTTGAACCACCAAAGCATAATGCTTTATTCGTAACTCTCAAATACCTGAGAATCCACTTTACTGACATCCAATGCTATTTTCCTGGATTGTTCGTATACCTACATACAACTCCCACTACATGTGCAATATCAAGCCTTGCACAAACCATTTCATACATTAAGCTTCCAATTGCTGATTCATTGGAACTTTACACATATAATGCATCTCTTCTTGAGTCTTCATACACATGTCCTTGCTTAGTTTGAAATGGCTAGCCAAAGGCGTACTAACTAGTTTTGTGTTATGCGTATTAAATCTTTCCAACACCTTTTCTATGTACTCACTCTGAGACAATGTTAATTTGTGATTTTTCTTGTCTCTAGTTATTCTCATACCAAGGATTTGTTTTGCAGCTCCCAAATCCTTTGTTGAAAATGAATTTGCCAATTTTCCTTTGAGCACATTTATTTCCTTCATGTTAGACCTTGCAACAAGCATCATCTACATACAATAAAATAATAATATAGATGCCATCATTTTTTTTAAAGATAAACATAATGGTTAGAGTGACGTCTAGTATAACCTTGTTCAGACATAAACCTATCAAATTATAGATACCATTGCCTTGTAGCCTGTTAAGTCGTACAATATCTTCTTCAATTTTCACACTAATTTCTCCTTCCCTTTGACCTCATACCCTTGTGGTTGATGCATATATATTTCTCCCTAAAAATCCCCATGGAGAAAGGTTTTCTTTACATCTAACTGCTCAAGATGAAAATATTTTGTTTCAACTAGACTTAAAATAATTCTTGTTGAAGTCATTTTAACAACAGGAGAAAAAAAACTCATAAAAGTCTATTCCTTTCTTTTGTGCAAACCCCTTCACCACAAGTCTATCCTTATACCTATGTTTACCTCCATTTTCTTCCTTCAACCTATAAACCCATTTATTCTGCAATGTCGTTTTACCTGGACGCAACTTGACTAAGTCCCAAGTCTGGTTATGCATCAAGGATTCCATATCTTCTTCCATGGTTTGCTCCCACTTCTTCCTAATTTCTACTTCCATTATTTCTTCATATATTTTTGGTTCACCGGAATCAGTCAACAATACATAATATAATGAAGGAGAGTATTGTTTAGGGCTCTAATTATCCTGGTAGATCTTCTAACATCACTTTCAGGTGTTTGAGGTGTTTTTTATTGTTGTGGTTGTTATGGTCGCTAATCATCATGATTTTCAGGCACCTTTACTTTTTTTGTGATCTCATCAAGCACTATGTATTATGTTTTTTCTTTTTCTTATTTCTTTCCCTACATTTGATCCTTATACAAGACCTTTTCAATGAATATGACATCTATTCTCCTAATGATTTTGTGATTTTCATAATCATATAAGCAATAACCAAAATCATTTACACCATATCCAATAAAGGTACATTTCTTTGATTTTTCCTCAAGCTTTGTTCTATTTTCTTTATTGATGTGGACAAAGGATTCACAACCGAAAGTATTTAAAAATGAGTAGTTTACCTTTTTACCTATCCATGCCTCCTCTAGAATACCACAATCCAAGGAACTTGAAGGCCCTCTATTTATTAGATAAACAACAATATCTATATCATATTCCCAAAATTGTAAGGGAAATCCTTTATGCAATCTCATGCACCTTGCACACTCCATGATTGTCCTATTCATCATTTCTGATACACCATTTTCCTGTGGTGTTCCTAGAATTATCTTCTCTCTGCTAATTCCATGCTTTGAATAATAGTTATCAAACTCTTTTTTGTAGTATTCACCTCCATCATCTGATTTGAGACACTTCAACTTCTTTCTTGTCTCATTCTCAAACAAATATTTTTCTTTCTTGAAAGTATTAAATACATCAAATTTATTTCAAATACAATATACTCAGGTTTTTCCTAGTTGCATCATCAATAAAAGTAACATAATAGCGAGATACACTGAGAGATGATACCTGAGTAGGTTTTCCTTCCCAACTATGATAAATCTGACTCTCTTTTGTTTTCCATAAACACAATTTTCACAGAAATCCAAATCAACATGTTTCAAACCTAGAAACAAATTTATGGAGTGAAGAATTGGCATCCCCTTCTCACTCATGTGTCCGAGCCTATGATTCCGGAGTGTCGATTTGCTCATGTGGAGGTTAAAGCATTAACATAATTAGAAATACTATCGCATAAATACAATGTACCAACCTTTTCTCATTTTTCTATTCACCAAGGCTCCTTTAATGACCTTGCAGGTTTTGTCTATAAAAGTAGTTACACAACCTTCACCTCCTAACTTCCCTGTTGAAATCAATTTTTTCTTTAGATCTATAACATTCCTTTCCTCCTTCAATATCCATTGGTTTCCATTCTATTGTTTTATATAAATCTTACCCATTCCAACAAATTTACATGGTTTATCATCACCCAAATGAACTTGTCCAAAATCTCCTTGAACATAGTTGTGAAAATGTTTCCTATCAGGTGTGGCATGGAATTGGGCCCCTAAATCTACCACCTAGACATCAATAATATTCTCTAATGAAAGAATCAAATCATATTGCAACACATCACCTGTCACATTCACTTCATGATTTTTCTCTTGTTATCCATCTCCTTCTTTTCCCTTCTGATATTTACAGTCTTTCTTCAGGTGTCCTTTCTTCCCACATTTCTAGCACACTATCCCTAATCTGGATTTGGATATGCCTTTTCTTGACTTACTGTGATTTCGTGGGCTTCTTCCTCTTTCCATTTTTCTTCCCCTGGTCTCTGTAGTCAAATCATTACCTAATGTCTCATTGGATCTTTTCCATCACATTTCCACGCTAAGGATGGCACCAACAACATCATCAAACTTTACAGTACTAGATCTAGAGACAAGGTTACTAATAGCCAAAACCAGGCCATTCCAAATTTCTGGCGATGAGCATAGAAATAACAGAGACCTAACTTCATCATCAAAATTTACCCCTACAAAACTTAACTCACTAGTAACCATGTTAAATTCATTTAAATGGTCAGCAACAGATCCACCTTCTGACATCTTCATATTAAATATATGTTTCAAATAAACACCTTAATTGAGGTCGAGGATTTTTCATATAGTTTGGCCAATGTCATCATTAAACCTTATGTTGTCGTTTCATTTGAAATGATGAACATCACCGTCGCGGCTAGACACAGTTGTATTGTTCCTACTGCCTTTCTGTCGAGAATCCCCCATTCTACATTTGTCATACTCATCGGATTCTTTGATTTTCCACTCAATGGTAGGTACAAATATTTTTTATACATATAATCCTCAATATGCATCTTCCATGGCTAATTGTTTTCGCTATTAAATTCTCAACCCTAAACCTACCATCTTCCATCATTGCTCCCACTCGAACCAGGAACCCTTCTCTCCTACAATTTTATCAGCCAAATAGACCTTCAGATCTGATAGAATTTGTTATAAATTAATTAATGGCGCAATGAAATGGCAAAATATTGTGTAAACACAAATACAGAAATGCATAGAACAAGAGAGACACAAATATATGTGTTTCACCCAATTTGGGTTACGTCCATGGAGAAATAGCCAGTCCTTCCTTTTATGTTATCCAGCAAAATGAAGAGGTACAACCTACAATAGATCCATTGTAATTTTATCTTCTCTCTCACATATTATCCTCTCTCTTTCTTGCTTAGAATAATAATACACAGTCGCAATACAATTCCCTCATATAAAGTGAGGGTTGTCTTCTAAGGAAAAAAAACCTAAATTAACATAACTTATACTGTCATATCATCCTCCTGATGAACGGCCCAGATCTCTGCGAAATTACACTATTTTACAAGGATTTTTTTCATCTATCTTTAGCTTTGGGGGCACTACCCCCGAACCCCCACTAAGCGGGGACTCATAAAAAAAAATTGTCCCCAACCCCCCCCCCCCCCCTGGACCCCCCTGATGGCAATTAACGAGCAAAGTTGTCACCCTGTTAAGAACAGGGATCCAACACAACTAAAACAAAAAACCTTTGAACAATAAAAAAGATAATCATGCTCCACAGCCAACACACGAAATGAAATTTGTATGCGATGTGATATTTCATTACTAGACGTAGTTTACAACCATGCAATATGTCACTACTAGACATATTTTGCAACCATACAAAGTGTCACTACTAGAGAAACTTTACTTTTATGTGTGTGATACTATACCAACACTTTGAATACATAAAGACACATAACACAAATTTTTAGGGTGCACATATGAAAAAAACTTAATCAAATTGATATGCCCAACCTTAAAAGAGGTGTGATACACATCAAGCCAGAAAGCATTTTATTGTGGTGTCCATAAGCCAAAATTTTCTTTAAAAAACTACATGAAAGAAGAAAAAAAAAAAAAAAAAAACTTTTAGATGATAAACATAAGTCAAATACCTAATGCCAAATCTTTATTTGAATGTAATACACAATCAGTTGCACTCAAACTTACTTTGGTCATGACACAACTTTTCACGCTTATATTAGTTTGATCATGACATATCACATCACGTCTTATCTGTGTGATATGTCTCGCTTTCTCAAACATTAATTCATCATGACAAAGGGGAAATTCCTAAACTTTCCTTGATATTATCACCATGTTGTTAGTTTACTCAACCAACTTAAAATAAAAATAAAATCATCTTTTCACCTTATAACAAATTACTTTTTTTATCTTCAAAGACAATTGCTAGCTATGATTAATTTCCCCATCTAGGTTGTTAAAGATGACAACTATATTATCGACGGTAAACAACATTATTAAAGATGGAGAACTCTAATGCCACCAATTAGTTTGTATCAACCACCTTTGGAACTTTTAATAGAAAATATTTTGTTAGATCTAAGACTGTTGTGATCCATAATATAGATATATGTCTTTCAGATTAATCACATTATTAGGATTTGATCGACGTTTTGAACCAACTAGTGTGCTTCATCCTTAGGACAAGGTGAGAAATCAATCAATCTGCAGGAATAAATAAAATGGATGCATCATTGCCAAGAGTTAGCCGTTGGTAAATTAGTTAATAAGGTAAATAAAATATTATTTAAAAATCAATAGTAAGGAGTTGTCTATTAAAATAAATTAGTTAATAAGGTAAATAAAATTTATTTAAAAACAATAGTAAGGAGTTGTCTATTAAAATATTATATATTTAGTTAAAATAATTTTAGGAATAAATAAATATAATATTTTTTTCAATATTTTAATAATTATTATGTAATGTTATCAATTTATATATATTGTTAGGTACTATTCAATTAAAATAAAATATCGCAAGTTGATTATAAAATAGAGTAAGGTTAGAATGTATTACAAATAATATAAAATGAAAAAAGAGGTTACATCTTATTATTTAAATATAAAGAAATTATTAAGCGTATATATATTTTAGTTATATTAACTAACTTAATAATATTGCAAAAAATAAATGGTAGTGGAGGACTTAACATTTATATATATTCAGAAAGATCAATGGTCAAGAGAGGAAACAAAATAATAACTAAAATCTGAACAGTTAAAAAAATATGTGTAATTTAAAAAGAGGCTGCTAAAAAAAAATTACTATGATAAACAAATGAAATTAAAAAATCTTAATAAGAATAATGGGGGCCTATAAATGATGAAAACAGAAGAAAATAATAGTACTTTTTTTTTATAAAATATAAAAATAAAAAAGAGAAAGGCGTTTCCAATCATGATCCCTATTAAGTTTCTAGCATGCCTCTCAATCTCAAACGCTTCCCTAAGTTTCATGTGGTGGGGTTATTGAAGAATCCAAAGTCATTGATAGGGTTGATCACTTCCACCACAGGAAGCTTAGGGAAACAATTGAGATTGAGAGGCATGCTAGAAATCTTAATACTTCTTCCTTTTTCTGTTTCTTTCTTCCCTTTATATATTTCTTTGACCATTAATCTCTACCATTTCCTTTATTTAAAAACTTTTGACCGTTCATAATTTAATATTTTCATCCTGGGTGGGTGGAGTGTCCACCTCACTAGTTATATGAGGGAAAACTTCCCACACACTTCATATCTAAGTTTTCAGACAATATAAAACTATGAAATCTCCACTTTCCAACAAAATTATTTTCAATAATTAATATAAATAAAAATTATATAAAATTTATAGAAATAAATAAAGATATCAAAATTCTGCAAATTTATTTCAATATTGTTAATTAAAAGGTTACATTATAGGAGTGTTTTCAAAAGAAAAAAAAACAATAATTTCATTTATTTCCATCAACATTCTACAATCCAGTATGGAGGAGAAGATTTTGTAAATTAGTATGGAGGAGATTTGTAAATTTGTCTACCTAGCTAAAATTTTAGCTTATGTCAACCAAATTAAAAATCTCAAAAATATAAATATAAATAACCATACAAAACATATCAATAATGTCATCCAAATTAAAAATCTAAATAAGTATACAAAACATATAACTAATGTCAGCTTAAACAAAAACTTAAATAAACAATTAAAAATTCATTAACACAACAAAATATGTTCAATATTCTTTTTGGAGTGTAAAATTTGAGGAAAAGTTTGCACCTCTAGGAATCTTTATAGGCACATGACGGGTCCAGAGAAAGATCAATCTAAGTTAGTAGATAAAACAAAAAATGCATAATTACATTTTTGTATATACACAACCAATTGTATATTCATGAAAAAAAAAACAAAACATACTAACCAACATAATAACTCATATATACATCATTGTACCCCAGATATAACCACATAACTCATATATAAAATATAACCAATTGTATATTCATGAAAAAAGGGAAACAAAACATACTAACCAACATAATAACTCATATATACATCATTGTACTCCAGAAATAACCACATAACTCAAATATAAAATATAAAGTAAAGTTCCATATACAATTAGTCAAATTAACAGAATTTTCATCTTGAAAAACATACTAGTAAAAACAGTCAAATATAAACAAAAACTAAAACGGAAAAGCATGTTCCCCATATATGAATGATGAAAGAAACATAAATATCCACCATAAAAATTCCTCTAGAAATTTAATTTTTCATAATTTATAATACATTCAAAATTAATTTAAAGCTATACTAAGTTCACAAATCTAAAATTTATTAT
>APFE030845385.1:69030-80091 GCA_000404065.3 Pinus taeda
CTGCTTAGTTTAATAAAATATTTTAATGTCATGATATGTTGTATGTACTCCAAACAATAATAAAATTATGAAATGAGTTATATGAATATTTGTTTAACTTTTTTGTTAATTTTTTTTAATATAATTAAACAAATTTTGGTAGATAAAGGAATATATATATATATATAATATATTGACATTGAAGAGAATGATAACAAAGTTTAATAATATTTATGTAATATTTGAATGATGGCAATTTTTATATAATGCTCATATCATATTGTAAGTAAGATATGTCATGTCATTAGATATACATTAAATATAATGGATTGGTACAAATTGTACATGTATTCTTTTACATTTTTTTTCAAATTTAATTTTTAAAATTATTTTTTTTCGTAAATTAAATAAATAAAAAAAAAGCCAAAAAAATTGTCTATTTCAATACTTATACCAATAAGAAAATGAATTTTTGAATTTAATACAAAACACATTTGTGTTTTATGGTACAAGTATTAAAAATAATGTTAGTTTTCATTATTTATATTTATTGGTTAAATAAATGTTAACGTAACAATTTTTATAGTTGTTGTTATAATAATTGTAAATCATCTATTTAATATAGAAGGGGTGACCATCCCTATGAGTTTCTAGGGTTTCTCTTCATACGTCTCTATTAACATGGAACTATAGCAATCTTAAGCTTCTTAACATAATGAAGAGGAAATTTAGGAGATTTGAGGGTTTGAAGGAAATTTAGGAGATTTGATGAGTAGATGTGTTGAAATCAACCTCGCTCTAGCAAGCCAAGGAGAATTTGTTGATGGATTGTGCAAGTTGCAATAATTCTAGAGCCTGGAAGTTTGTTGTTTTTAACATTGCTCAATGGTCCAATCGTGTGTTTTTTTGGTTTTTAAATTTGAATCCATTTGCATGATGTTTTTTTTAATAACTTTTGGTGAAAGTGAATGAGTGTGAGTTTGGATTTTTTTTGGGCCAAATCAAGATATTGTAGTGTGATCCTCATATTTGAGTTGTTATTCGTGTTATAATGATTTTTCTCATAATATAATTTAGTCCAAGTCAAGCAAAAAAAATTTCTTTTGTTTGAAAATATAATAAAAACATTACAAAGGAGCAATCGAAGGTTTTAGAAAAAATGAAGAGGTTATTTTTTTAGTGTTTTGAGAATATTAGGAGTGATAGAAAATTTTCTTGGCATTATGAGTTGTTAATGACTTCTACAAGTAATATAACGCAAACAGGGGGGAATATGAGTTCGTATCTCTAAGGATGAAGATTGTCTTACAAGTCCAAGAATGTCGAGAACCCTTGGAGAATGGGTTATTAGAGCTTGATGAAACAATTGTACAGGCCATGACTAATGCCTCAAAAAAAGCTTGTAAGAATGAGAAAAAAGGATAAAAAACTATGTTTTGGATCAAAGTTCAATGGATGTTTCATTTTTTCCCAAGATCATAGGAGCATCTAATGCAAAGCAAGCCTGACATATCTTGGAGTTAGCATACCATGTTAATGACTAAGTGAAGAAAATGAAGCTTTAAACCCTCGGGAGGGAGTTTGAAACCTTGAAGATAAAGGAGGAAAAAACATTGACTGGTTTATGACAAAGTGATGGGGTTGTGAATCAACTCAGGATTCATGTGGAGCAGACTGAAGATAAGAAAATCGCTGAAAAAGTCCTCAGAAGCATTCCTATGAAATCTGAAATGGTTTTCATTTCAATCGAAGAATCCAAAGACTTATATAAACTAATAGTAGAAGAACTTATGGGATTTTTTCATCCCGTGAATCAAGAATCAACATCGAAGAGGAATATTTAGAACCTACCTTCGAAACCTAGGAATCCATTGGAAAGGTGGAGGTAGAGGTAATCATCAAATATAAGAATTAAAAACATAAGAACAACAAATCAACCTAAATACACTTACAATTAGGGGGGAAGAGGCAAACGTTGAGTAGACAAATCCAAAGTCCAATATTACTATTGCAAAAAGTATGAACATTATGAAAGTGAATGCAGAAAGAAATAGTTAAATATGAGCAAGGGTAGAATTAATGTATTCGACATTAAAGAAGGGACATATCCAATGATGTTCATCTCATGTCAAATCACTAAATAATTTATTTACTAGATGGTGGTTGTAGTAATCATATGACGTAATAGAAAATTGTTTTCTAGTATTGATAGCTCTATTCAATCTGAAATTATTTTAGGATATTATTATCATGTTAAAGCCTAAGGAAAAAGTGTTGCGTGAGTTTTAGCCAAAAAAAGCAAGAAGAAATGCATTCTTCATGTCTTTTATATACCTAATCTTAGAAAAAAATTGATAAGTATTGGACAGTTGAGTCAGGATGGTTATGTTGTCAAATTGAAGGACTGCACATGCACAATTTGAGCTAAGTCACCTAATAGAAGTTTAATCGCAAAGGTTCAAATGACAAAGAATAGAATGTTCTCATTGAATCCGAGAAGCGTAAATTTGCCACAGTCATATGCACAAAATGTCTCAAGTATATTAGGTATGGCCACCTACATTTTAGGAGTCTTGATATCTTGCAAAAATAGTCAATGGTTGATCCAGATGGATCATTATATATTTCATCAATCTCTATGCCACGAGGGAGGAAAAAATAAGAATAAATGACACGAGTAGTTTTAGCAATGGGACCCAAGTTTGAATAATTAGGGTTAAAAACCTTCCAGGGCCAGTTTGAGGCATTAAATGACATTGTTTGGGTAAAACATTTCCTATTAAGAAAAATACCCCCTGATGTTATTCTACGCATAGATACATTCTCAATTTTCCAAGAAATAGGTTAATCAAATTTTATATGCAAATTTTATGCCTCTCGAAAGTTGACATATCGTGATTGGCCACCATAATTCAAGAGGATAACATGATATCCCTCATTATTAATGGAAAAGGGGCTAGCCACATGGGGATGATGAATAATACTCTAGAATATTTTATTTGTAACTCGTTTTTAGGATTGAATGGGTCAAACTTAGACCCTAGTCACTTAGTAGGCAATGTAACCAGGCCACTAAGAGGAAAAGGGGTTCCAATCTATTTGTGCGTGTTTTGTTCATCTAAGAAAAAAGTACAAGTGTGGAAAGAGAGAAGAACAAAGAAGGGTTTTTGTTTTTAGTAACCCCACTGTCATACGTGTTAGAAGCTCCAAGAGATGCCTCCTCTTTTATTGCAATTTTCCAATCCAAAGAAATAGAGTAGATGTATCCTCACCTTCCAATAGGGTTTTTATCCAATGAAAAGTGGACTAACCCATGGTAATGTAACTAAAAATTCTATAAGTAACAAGTCATGTTTTGTAAAGGATAGTTGTCCACCAAAATGTAGCTTTTACAGTTATACGTCTCTTTTAATAGATATATATATATATATATATATATAACATATATATATATAAAGTATATATAATATATATATATATATATGGTTTGTTTACTGTGGTCTCATTCTGTTTTTCTGGCACTTTTTAATTTTTTAGAGCTGGGAGCCCTCCCAAAATCAGATCAAGTTTTCTCCTGGAAAGGGTTTCCTAATCTTATATGGAAGTTATATAGTACCCTATGAGTGAGATTTGTTCATTATTAACTTTTTTTTCATTAGCTCTTGCATTCATAAGCATAAAAATAATAATTAATAAATCCAAAAATATAAGAAAAATTAACCCTCATATCATAGACTTCATATTTCAATCTATTTTTATTAGATCTATTGTGACAAATTGTTCAGTGGAATATCCATGGCAGGTTATAAATCATATTGGTATTAGCGAATGTTTTTTTGGATATTTTATGGTAATTTAAAGGGCGTTAGATTTGTTTAAGCATAAATAAATAAAACCCTATCCATTGACACGAATCATTTTATGATAACCCTTAAGACTCGACAGAGGAGAGGTTTACATGGCTGGAAGTGCAAGTCATAGATATAAACTGTAATGTGAACCTTCTCATTGATGCCTAACCAATAATCTTGGGTTTTTTAGAGAAAATTGACGTTCTAATGTGAAGGTAAGATCAGACGAGAAATCAAGGGATCGAAAAGAATAAGAGAAGGACTCTAGGAAACACAAAAAGGAGTAACTGAGTTTGATGGTCGTGAAACATCCACAGTATCTCTTTAAGCTAGAAGTGAAGGTGGATATAAGTACATATCAAGGTGAGGTCAATGCTTTAAATTTAAATCATTCTCTTCAATAATTATGTGTTGTTTTAGTGTTCACCATATAGAGGAGGAACAACAAATTTCATTTTCTCATTTGAAATTGAAAGGTCATGCCCTAACCTAGAGGGAAAGCCACATGAAAACCCTAAGTTTGGTGGGAGATCCTCTAGTAACTAAGTGAGAGGATTTTAAAACTATCACAATTTCCCAATTCTACTCAATCATAAATTTAGAGAACCATTGGATCCATATGAATTACTTCAAGTTGAGATAGGTGTATAGTATACAATAATACACCAGAGGATTCAAGAAGATGGAAATAATATTAGGTATCTCTCCCAAGAACCCAAATGTGCTCCTAAAATATTGGTGACATCTACATTTCCATGTGGAAAAGCAAGTGATGTTTTTCAAACCTAGAATGGTAGATGAGGATTTTGTGTTGAAATGGTACTTAGAAATATACCAAAAGAAAAGGTAGTCGAGTAGCTCAAAGCGGAAGGAAAACCAAGAAGCTCCCAAAGAAGGAAAGAATAAATGGAATGGGGGGAAGTACAATAAGACAAAAACCATAACGCACTAGTATAAAGATTCTAGCAACCACTATCACACTAATGGTCACACAAAGAAGGAGTGTTAGAAGTTACATTGATAACTCAACCTAAAGAACCTGAAGAAGAATGGGAAGAAGCAAAATCTCATAGCCCCAAATTCAAGAAATTAGGTGGAAAGTAGCTTCGACATGGATGAGAATATTTTCTACACATCAATGTAGAATTGGATGAACCTAAGTAACCTTCAACAATATGAAGAGAATGATATGACCAGACTCTTCAATATAAAGATACAGGTCAAGAAGCCAAAAATTGATGCTTTTCTCAACTTAATATCACAAGCGAATATCATTGTAGAAAATATGGTCAACAAAATGGGATTGGATGTTCGATATCATCGTATCCCATATCTATTTGGATGGGTAAATAAGGATGTAGAAATCAGTGTAAAATAAAATTTGCTATCAATGTTGATCTTATTGATGGATTTGAATTCGATGTAGTTCCACTTGATGTGTGTGGATTTGTATTTGGGAGTCCCCATATGTACATGTGATATGCAATATTCATGCAAAAATAAAACCAATACCACCTCATAAATGATGGAAAACCATTCATCATCAACATGCATAAGCACAAGTTTAAAATTTCGCTAGTAAGTGCCAACCAAGCCTAAAAATTTCTTAGTTCTAGAAAGAAGTATGTTTTACTATTTTTAACAGAATCATAGTCTATAGAAGAGTCAATGAGATAAAAATCATCCCTGGAGTGGTGCATTAAGGAATAGAGACAACAATTGGAAGAGTTGTTATAGGCATACATGGGAGTGTTCTATGAGCCTAAATGGCTATCACCCAAGGGGGAAGTGGAGCACGAGATCCAACTATTGTCTAACTTTCCATCTCCAAACATTGGGTTGTATAAGAAATCCATTCTATAAGAAAAAATGTGAAGAAGTATTTGCAATAACTACTAGAGTGAGGTGTTATTCGACTAGGTACCTCATCATGTGGGTCACCCATCATGATTGTTCCAAAGAAGGATGGGACCTGGAAAATGTGCATTGATTATAAGGTGTTAAACAAAATTACATTCAAGAATAGGTACCCCCTACCTAGGTTTGATGTCTTGTAGGACCATTCACAGAATTAAAACACTTCACTAAGATGGACTTAAAATCAGGGTATCACCAAGTTCAAGTCAAAGAAAAAGCTACCTAGAAGACCACCTTCAAAACTAGACAATGTTTCTACTAGTGGTTAGTCATGCCATTTGGCCTATGTAATGCATCAGATATGATCATGATATTAATGAATGAATTACACCCATATTTAGATTCATTTGTTATTATGTATTTGGATGATATACTAGTATATAGTGTTACCTAGAAGGAGCACATCTCACATTTGATGTATGTTCTAGAGACATTGAAGAAGCACAAATTGCTGGAAAATCTCAAGAAGTGTGAGTTTGTACAACAATATTTGGAGTATTTAGGCTATGTGATTGGTGGAGGGAAGCTCAAGATATACCCTGCCAATATGTAGGCCATCATGAAGTGGCTAGTGCCTACCAATGTTACTGAAATTAAGAGTTTAAGTTTAATTGGGATAACATCGTATCTAAGGAAATTCATAGCCTCATTTCAAATAGTAACCACACCACTCCCTGCAATAATAATGAGTGGAAATATTTTCTATTGGGGGAATGTTCAATAAAAGGCCTTTGAATATTTGAAGGAGAAAAAAAATCAAGCATCAGTTCTTGCATCATCAAAATTGTAGTATCCCTTCCAAGTGGAGAGAGATTGTTAGGTCCCTATAATACTAGTGTATTCCCTTATTATTATTGTTATTGTATCCCCTTATTATTATCGTTGTGCCCATGTTGTCCCCATATTGTTATTATTGTGCCCAATAGAAGCCCACTATTGTTATTGTTGTTCCCTTACATTATTATTGTTATGTCAGCTGTAATTATATTGTGACCCCTTAGACTCCTATATATAGAAAGGAGGTCATGTCATTTGTATCATCCAAGAATTGTTCATTTGTGTAATATAAATGAGGTTTCCCCCTCAAAGAGGCTACTTTTTAATTCATTGATATATCTCTTTCTTCTATTTTGTGAGCTGGTTGCATAACAATTGGTATCAGAGCTTTGGATTCTAGGGTTTTGTTGTTTCAAACAAGCCATCATGGCATTTTCGCTATAACTTTTTTTCCATGAATCGTCAGATGCTGAAATTAAAACTTGTTTGAGCATAAATTGTAATGAAACTTGTGACCGAATTTTATATCTTGTCTCACTATATTTTCAGAGATATGAACTAAGGAAGTTAGGGTTTTCGCTGGCTCCCGAATTAGATCTCAAATAAGTCATTTTGCGAAAATAGTCATAACTTTCTCTCTAAGTCTCAGATTCAAATTTCGTAAAAATTTATAGAAATAGGATGGACTATAGTTTTTTAGGTATCGTTTTTAGATCCGGAGATCAAAACAGTGACATGTGGCATGTCGTACAAGTTCACTCTATTGAACAGGTATATAATTAGGTCATTGCAGGAGATTGGACATAAATCTTTCTTGGAGAATCCAGTCATGATTAGACTTGTGGGGTTGGAATGAAGACGCAGATGTCTATCACAAGCATAAATTTTAGAACTTGGAGATCCAAAATTGCAGAGTTACAATTGTTTGAAGATCGATCTCATACAAAGCAGAAAAAACCAAAAAAAAAAAGTGTGTAGTTTTTATTTTAATTTGCATAATTTTTGTTTGAGAAATTACTTTGAAGTGATTCAAAGGGAATTTTGAAGAATAATTATCATTCATTGATGACCCGAAGAAAGAAAATGGAAACACCTAGTAAGAAACATGAAATCTCTACTATGACATGTGAAGAAGAAGACGAAAGGCAACATGATATATCAAAATTACGAGACCAAGTGAAACAAATTTCGCTCTCACAAAAAGTAACTAGAGCAAATATGGATGGTTTAAAGAATGGAATGGAAGCTAAGATGGATGGTATACAAGAAAAACATAAAGTCAACATGGAAGATTTGAAGATAGATTTGACAAAGTTGCTACAAGAAATGCTTACTAGTGGAAAAGGGGCATTAAAAGAAACTCATGATAAGAAAAAAAGAAATGTTAGTCATGATTTCATAGACTCTAACATTGGATTGAAGACCCACCATGTTCCAAATATTGATATGAGGAATTTTGATGGCAAGGATCTCGTTACATGGATACTACAAATGGAAAAATATTTCAATCTCCATAATGTGCAAAACACACAAAAGGTACTCATTGCAACTTTATATTTGGAACCAAATAAATTTGTATGGTATCGACGGCTTTGCTTTCGTAAACAAATTGTCACCTGGGCAATTTTTATGGAAGAAATGATAGCACATTATGAGGATACAAAAAGCAACAATTTTTTTAGCCAATTGATAAATCTCAAACAAAAGGGTTCAATGGTGAAGCACATTAAGGACTTACAAAAATTGAATATAAGGGTAAAAGATATTCCATAGGAGCATAGGATTGATGTGGCCATAGGGACTTTAAAGGATAACATCCAACATGAGGTTCGCCTTTGGGAACCTGATTCATTGGAGAAGGCATTCAGGTTAGCAAGAAAAATTGAAAGTGAAACTATGGCAACAAAGTAGCCTACCACTCACAACTATAAAGATGGAAGTTTTGTTTCTCATAGCCTTCCACAACTTACAAGGTTGACACCACAAAAATTGGAAGAAAAAAATAGAAAAATGGCTTTGTACAGTTGTGATAGAAAATACACTAAAGGTCATAATTGTGCTAAGAAGAAATTATTTTACATAGATTGTGAAGAGGAGGAAGAAAAGGAACAAGAAACATCAAAATAAGAGTATACACACTAGGAACAAACCCTAGATAAAGAAGAAATGAATCCAACCATATATTGTAATGCATTGGCTGGAATTACCACTCCCCAAACTATCAAGATAGAAAGACATATCAAGAAGAAAAAAGTAATAGTGTTGATTGATTCGAGCAGTACCCATAATTTTATTCATTGTAAGATAGCCAAGGAATCTTCCTATATCTAGCACCAAAGTGTCAAGTGATGATTGCAAATGGAGGAAACATAAAATACTCTGGAAAGTTCCACAATATTAACATATCTATGGGATAATATGTGTTGAATAGTATAATGCTTTCCATTCCAATAGGTGGTGTTGATGTTTTACTAGGAGTCCAATGGATACAATATTTGGGTATGATAGATTTTAATTTTCAAGAACTTTTCATGAAATTTTTTCGGAAGGAAAGGAATTTGAATTAAGGGGTATCACAGGGAAAGCTAGAAAGATAATCAGCTCTAACGACATGAAAAAGCTTCTAAATAAATAAAAATGAGGTGTAATTGCACAATTATTTTCACTAGAGGTTCCCACATCAAAATCATCTATTTCTCCAGATCTCCAAAAAGCCTTGGACAATCATTCCAAGGTTTTTGACACTCCCAAAGGCCTCCCACCTATTCATGATCAGGATCATGCTATTCATTTGATTCCAAGAAGTGTTCCTCCAAACATTATGCCTTATAGATATCCCTATGCCCAAAAGAGTGAAATTGAACTTATCATTGTAGAAATGTTAGAAGTTGGTCTCATGGCTAGGAGGAGTTGGAGCTCTTCTTCAAACATCTCAATAGTCAATCCTCTGCCATTAAGTTCACCATGGAACAAGAAGTATATGGTTGCCTCCCTTTCCTTGATATTCTTATTCTGAATAATTGACGATTCCCTCTCCCACCAAGTGTTTTGGAAGAAAACACATACTAAGTAGTATCTGCATGCCAGTTCCCATCATTTCCCTGCTCAAAAGTTGGGCGATCTCAATACCCTCGCTACTCGTGCCCTAAGGATCTTTGATGAAAAGAGCTTCGATAAAGAGAAATCCCATCTCCTTAATGTCTTCGTTGAGAACGATTATAGTAGACACCTTGGTCAGAAGGCTTTCCTTAAATCCTACAAGAATTCGGTAGTTAAAAAAGAACCTAAATATCGAGTCCTAGGGGTCCATCTACCTTTTATCCAAGGGACCACTGATAAGATTGCTAGGATTCTTAAGAAGCATAATGTTCCCTCGACCTTTAGACCCCTTAATACCATTCATAATTCCCTCTAAGCAGTGAAGGATCCTGTCAACCCTAAGGACATGAAGGGTGTCTATATTAGTCCTTGTTCCTGTGGGACCCCCTACATTGGTGAAATCGGTCGCTCTATTAATAAAAGGATTAATGAGCATGCAAAAAACCTAAAAGATGGGAGAAACAAGTCTTCCGCACTAGCGAAGCATGCAGAGAAGACTAAACATCATGTTTGTATTGAGGAGGCCCAATTTATTGCTAAGTTTGCACAGTTCCAACACCGAAAATTTAGAGAAGCCATTGAGATTGAAAAAAGGCCAAGCAATCTCAATAGAGATGACGGTTGGAAGATTATTAGTTTCTGAATCCCTACCCTCTCTTCCTAGTCATTTCTTCCCCTTCCTCCCCCTCCCTCTATTAATGACTTGAACTTAATTTCTATTTCCTTTTTTTCTCCCTTATTATCCTATAGTGAAGCTTCTAACTAACATGTTTTCTTTATCCTTAATTCTTATTTGATTTTTTGGTCCTCTTTGGAAATCTCCCTCAATTTCTTTTATTTTCCTTATATTTATGAGATAGTCCTTTTCATGACTATCTGAATGGGTTAAAATTATCTAGTATAAGATAATTATTTAAATTTAAGTAGTAAGTTTATGTTCAAATTAGATAGCTTTACTAATAAATTTATATTAATTAGTTACACAAACCATTAATAATAACAATAATATTATTATTATAATAACAATAACAATATAACAATATTCAATATAATTATTTTAGTTAATATTAAATCCATACAATTACTAATAGTTATAATCCCTCGATCTATTAATATTTGTTAACATTTTACTCACTATTATGCTTAGTATTCCCTAAATTTATTATTTTTCACTCAAGTTTGATTAACATTTTACTTAAGATAACACACAATACCAACCGAAAAGTATTAAAATAATTTTCGTTTATAGCATTCTAAACTTTAATGACATTCAGAACATTATAAAATATAACGATATCAACCCTACTAAATTATTTATCTAATAATATTATTATAATTAAATAATCTAACTAGTCAAATCTAGTTGTTTCTTGGTCAATTATAGTCATTGGTCCAATTTAGTCTAATATAGCCATTTTCCAGTCAAACCTAGCCATTG
>APFE030845385.1:80393-94478 GCA_000404065.3 Pinus taeda
CAATTAAGACACCAGCTCTATTACAACCTTTATCCATTCCAAGCCAACGTTGGGAGGGGGTTTCAATGGATTTTATCACAGGTTTACCCAAGTCTGAGGGAAAGAGTGTCATCATGGTGGTAGTTGACAGACTTACCAAGTATGCACACTTTTGTGCATTATCACATCCATTTAAAGCCAGTACAATATCTACTGCATTTATGGAAACAATTCAAAAGCTACATGGAAACCCAAAGATTATTGTAAAAGAGATCCTATTTTCACTGGAAATTTTGGGACAGAATTATTTTCTTATCTAGGTACTCAATTAGCTCCTAGCTCATCTTATCATCCTCAATCTAATCGGAAAATTGAAATAGTGAACAAATGTTTGGAAGGGTATCTTCGTTGCTTTGTATCTGATAAATAGAAACAATGGGTCAAATGGTTGCCTCTAGCTGAATGGTGGTATAACACTTCCTTCCATACTGCAGCAAAAATAACCCCATTTATGGCACTTTATGGATATCATCCACCATCCATCACATCATATTTAAGAGAAAAATTTAAGGTTCAAAAAGTGAAAGATCACATCGAGCATCAACAAAAAATTCTCCAACTCTTAAAGGATAACCTCACTTTGGTGCAGAATAGAGTGAAACAACATGTAGATCAACATCGTAGCGAAAGAAGTTTTGAAGTAGGTGACTGGGTATTTCTACAACTACAACCATACAAACAAATGTCCCTCAAGCAAGATAAGAAGGATAGTAAATTATCACCAAAGTATTATGGTTCGTACAAGGTGTTGCAAAATATTGGTACTATGGCATACAAATTGGAACTTCTTGCATCTTCCCGAGTGCAACTACTTTTCCATGTTTCATGCTTAAAAAAGGTTATAGCTGACAACCTCCCAATTCAAACAATATTGCCAAAACTTTATGAGGAAGGAAATATCATATTGGAACCTAAAGAAGTCACAGAAAAAAGAACTTGATAGCTAACAAATCAATCAATTTCAGAGTATCTCATCAAGTGGAAGAACTTACCCGTTGAATATTCCACATGGAAGGATGAAAATTTTATACATAAGCATCTATAACTACTCAAGTGTTGAGGAAAACACTTTTTTGAAGGAGAGGGGCATATTAGGTCCCTTTAATACTAGTGTATTCCCTTATTATTATTATCATTGTAGCCCCTTATTGTTATTTTTGTGCCCATGTTGTCCCCATATTGTTATTATTGGGCCCCATAGAATTCGACTATTGTTATTGTTGTGCCCTTACATTATTATTGTTATGTCGGATCTAATTATATTGTCACCCCTTAGACTCGTATATATAAAAAGGAGGTCATGTCATTTTTATCATCCAAGAATTGTTCATTTATGTAATATAAACTAGGTTTCCCCCTTAAAGAGGCTACTTTTGAAGTCGTTGATCTATCTCTTTCTTCTATTTTGTGAGCTGGTTGCATAACAAATATGCGAGTTGGTATGCTATGAGAGAGATGTTGATGTAAGGAGGAAGATGGTATGCTACCATTCTGAAGTGTTTATGGGGTAGTTCTCAACAACCCTAGCTACAAAAATGAGTTTTATGCCTTGCTTCAAGTTTTCAAGGAGCGGAACCATTTTCTAATGGGAAAGGAGATAGTCATCCACATACATCACCAACCCCTACAGTACTTGTAGGCCCAGAGTAAGTTACAATGGACCAAGAAATATAAGTGGATGGGGTTTTTACAAAATTTTCTTCTAGTGATCAAGTAGAACAAGGGCATCACAAACAGGTTGTTCGACATGCTTTCAAGGCCACCCACAACAAAAATTACATCTTTGGGAACTTTGATGCACATGGAGCCTTTTACCCATGACGCATACAAAGGATGAGGACTTCAAGGAGGTGTTTTAGTAGTTTCAAAGCTAGAGACATTTAGACAATGAAGATAACATATATCATCTCTAGAATGGATTATTCTATAGGTTGGAGAAGTTATGTATTCCTAAAGGTGAGAGACTAAAGTTAATCAGAGAGGCTCATACCTCTAAGGTTGTAAGGAGATTTGGTGTAGGGAAAATAATGGCCAAATTACATGGGAATGTGTACTATCCCAAAATGCAAAAAGATATAGCTATGTTCATAAGAGGATGTATGCTTTGTTGTACTAGAAATCAAAGCAATATGAAATAGGTCCTATACCATCCCTTACTTGTACCCACTCATCGTTGGGAAACAATTTCCATGGACTTTGTGGGAGGTTTACCAAAAACTAGGAAGGGAAATGAATACATGTTCATGGTATTTGATAGGTTCAACAAGATGTGTGTTCTCATGCCATGTAAAGGGACCATCAATAGGTAAGAAGCAAGGAACTTTCTCTTTGGGAAGATTTGGGTGCACTTTAGGATACCAAGGATCATTGCTTCAAATAGGGACACCATATTTTGCAGTGCCTTTCGGACTCACTTGTGTGAGAAGATGGACACAAAGTAGAAGAGGTATACAAAATCCCATCCATAGGCATATGGGCAACCAAAAGTAGTCAAAAAGACATCGGTTTAGTTATTAAGGGGTTACAATCAGAAGAATCCATAGACTTGGGATGAAATTATGGTTTATATACAACACTCTTATAATAGAGTAATCCACACTTCTATTTGTAATCTTCAAATGCAATAGATAAAAGCATTAATTTTGAAATACTGATAATTACTTCTAAATATGTAGATATTCTTTTAGCAATTCCAGTTTATCATTAAGCTATTACACTTTAGAAATTTAACCATAAATGCACAAGGACAATAGATATCACAATGCACAAATAGAACACAAGATTTACCCTAGGAAAACCCACTTGGCAGAGAACCCAACAACATTTTCCTTAGATAAATTCTTTAGTTCAACAAGAGGTATACCTAATACAACTAGTCAACTATGAGGTCAAACTGAACAACAATGCTATGGTTAAACCTGGTCAAACAACCCTCTTGTCAACTCAAACTTCTACCCTTCAAATTTGGCCCTGTATTGTATTCATAGGTTGAATTTCGACCTCCTAGAATATGCCTAGAAACTTAGTAATGTTGCCTAGAAAAATATGCCCAAAATTTTGGCCATGTTGCCCAGAAACTATCTAGAAATTCACACGTGTAAATGAGATATAATAAATATATATATAATATATTATATATATATATATAATATATATATGCTAGAGATGAGCTTGTCCTTCTTCGTCTTACTTCAGTCTTCTTCTTCTTCACTGAGATGCCCAGAATATTACTTATCTTCTGTGAGAATAAATGGTGGCTTGTGGAGGAGGTAAAATGCTCTAGATATAGTGTTCTTCCTATCTGAATGGGTGTGTCTCTTCACTGGGGCCAATGTTTCTTGAGGGAGGTTTGACTTGACAAGTTTGGATCCAAAAATTCAAAATTCAAATTTCAAAATTTTAGCTTTTAATACTGACATGAAGAACATTTTTTATATTAATTCTTTAAAGGTATAAACAATGAAAATTATATGAAGAACATGCCTTACAATCATATTATATATTTCAAGGGATAAAATATTAATTATGAAGAAATACCATTGCTACTAAATTCAACGCTCCCTTTTAGTTAGGGAGGTATTCATAATGGCTAGACAGATGTTCTTTTGTTGACAAAATTCTCTAAGAAAAGTTTATAAAAATCATCATCATTATTCAATTACCATAATCGGGTGAGAAAGTTTTAGACATGGTAAACCAATAGCATCAATCAATTACCATAATATAGTCAAATATCTTAGACACATGGTAGATCGACAACATCAAAAAGTTACCATAATTTGAATTGCTACCTCATACCTATGGTATATCCTCACCATAATCTAGGTCAATACTCCTAACACATGGTACATCATTTAGCATCAACTAATGACCATAATTTGGGTCTATCTGACACATGGTATATAGACTAGTATTGGTTCAACATCATTTAGGTATATATCTTTAACACATGCTGAATCTCCAAAGGCCACACTCTATTTGAATAAATTAGGTCCTTATGCTAAATGATCTTGATGCTCTAGGACCTTTCTTCCTAATTTGGGTCAATCATACTTAACATGTGAAGAATGGCTATCCTTTGTTAGACCATTCTCCCTCATTCAAATCAATATACTTAACACAAAGAGAATGTCACTCCATGATGTTATCTCATTAGCGCTCCCTCTCACTTAGTGAGAAATTCTCAACAAGTCCAAACGTGTTTGTGAAGTATAAAAAATTTGCTTTGGATAGAGGTTTTGTAATAATATCGTCTATTTACTCATCACAAGAAACATATTGGATCGTCACTACTCCCTTTTGCACCATGTCATGGATTAAGTTGTACTTGATCTTGATGTTCTTTGTCATATCATGGAAAACTAGATTCTTTATTAGCTTCACACAGCTTTGATTGTCACAATATATCATAGTCACTTCTAGCATCTCATCAAATATCCTATGAGTAACTACCGTAGCCCCATTTATTCATAACTCACTAAATTGGCTGCAATATATTCTACCTCGACAGTGTTGAGAGAAATAGATGTATACTTCGTGCTCATCCATCAAACCATAACAGAGCTCAAACTAAAGCAACCTGCATATGTACTCTTTATGTCTTCAGAACTCCCTGCTCAATCTGCATCTACATGTCCCTACAGTTGTATATCATTATTTGAGACATATCTCAAACCATAATCAAGTGTACCACACAAATATCTCAATTCATGCTTTGTTGTAATCTAAAGAACATGTATTGGTTCCACCTAGAATTGGCTTAGAGTATTCACTCCAAATTATATGTTTGTCCTATTATCAGTGAGCTAATCGATTTTCAGTACATGGATGGATCTACCAAATCTAACTCAGAGTATCTCAACTTTCTTATATTTGTCACCATGGGAGTTTCCATCAATTTATAGTCCATCCTCCCAAAGTTATGCAAGATATTGGTAATATATTTTCCTTGACCAAGGAAGATTTCACCAAGCACCTGCCATACTTCTAGTGCCAAATAGTAGTGCATCAAACAAATATCCTTCATATAAAATTCATAGGCCAACTCCCTCTTACACAAAATAATGAGATACTCCACACCTGTCAAAAATAAGTCATCAACATATAATAATAGAATCACAAGTTCATTTTTCTCAACCTTAAAGTATAGGATTGGATCAGCGTCACTTTTGGAGAAACGAAGTCCTTTCAGGTAGCTTTTAATTCGATAATACCAAACTCTAGGTGTTTGCCTAAGTCAATACAAGGCTTTCCTCAATCTGCAAATATGAGACTCTTTTCCATGAACCTCAAAACATTGATGTTTGTTCTATGTACACTTCTTCCTCAATCACACCATTAAGGAAAGAAGTATTTACATCCATTTTATGTAAATTACAACCCATAGAATAAGCAATAAAAATAATAGTTCTAATGGTAGTATACCTGGAAACCCGATCAAAAGTCTCATTGTAGTCCTCTCCCTCTTCTCAAGAGAACACTCTAGCCATAAATATGGCCTTGTATTTTTTAATAATTCCATCCACTACATGCTTGATCTTGCATACCCATTTAGAGATGACCATTGACTTCCCTCTAGGTCTTGACATAATTTCCCATACATCATTATTCATAATCAATTGGTATTCTTCCAACATCATGTCCTACCAAACTTGCTAGCTAGTTGCTTCTTCATAGGTGGAATATTTAGAATCAATAGGATTAGTCATCAATGTTGCATATCTAGAATAACTCTTCAGTCTCTTTCTTTCCCTATAGGTTCCATGTGGTGTTGAATGTCCTACTTCTTGCAAAGTATATCTAAGCCAAGTTGTCCTTTTTCTAATTTTAGGAGCAACAAATGGGTCCATTGGATCGTCGGGCCCTTCTATCTCTTCTTGATTATTTGTGGGATGTTGTAAAGAATTAGATGGACCTTAACCTTCTTCCTTATGATCTTCATGTTCTTCATCATCGTCAAATTCCATAGGAACTTTAGATTTCTAGTAGGTAACATTCTCATCAAAGGTCATGTCCCTGCTAACTTCAACATGTCAATGTCCTACAACATGGATTCTATAGTCCTTTGATGACTCAATATATCCAATGAATATTGATTTCTTTCCTGAATGATCTAGCTTCTTTCTCTTATCTTTAGGTACATGGATATAGACTAGACAATTAAAAATTCTCAAGTGTCCAACCTAGTTTTTTTCCCAATGAAGCATCTTCAAGAGTCTTGTCTTCCAAAATTCTATGAGGACTTCTATTTTGAATATATACAATTATCTTAGATGCTTAACTCCATAAAAACATGGGAAATTCTTGATCATGCATCATTTCCTTAACGAATTTTTAAATGGTTCTATTATTTCTTTCAACAACTAAATTTTTGTTAGGATTGTAAGGGACTATCAACTCCCTCTTAATCCCAACTTCTTGACAAAAGGAAACTAACTCCATGGAAGTATATTCTCCTCCATTATCTGATCTCAAAATCTTGATTTTATTTCCCTTCAAGTTTTCCACTTCAGCCTTAAATTCCTGAAACTTTTTAAAGACTTCGTCCTTTGTATTCATGAAGTAGATCCATGTATTGTGGGAGAAGTAATCAATAAATGTTACATAGTGAAAACAACCTCCAAGATATTTCATTTGCATTGGACCACATACATCAAAATGTACTATATCCAAAATTTCTTTAGACCTACTTCTACTACTTGGAAAGGACTTCTTGACATTATTCCCAAGCACACATCTTTTACATACTTATTCATGATCTACTGGAAAATATAGAACACTTAAAACCATTTGTTTTAATGTAGGAAAAACTCTATAGTGAAGGTGTGCATATATTCTATGCCAAAATTCACATGTGTTGATGTCATTATGTACTAATGTTTGACCAATTAGTTTCAAGATTCTATACAACCTTCCTTCACAAACTCCAATTATTCTAGAATAATTTATAATTGAGCCCTTGGGCCATAAAATAAATTTTCCATCAACAAATTCTACTCAATCTCCTTTATCTTCCAAGCATGAAATAGAAACCAAATTCTTTTTCAAAACTAATACATATAATATGTTGCTAAGATGAATGTTTTCACCTAATTCTAGCTCAATGGATGCTTTCCCAATGCCTTTGACTGCATAATTTTTGTTGTCTACAAGATCTACATTTTCAAATAATCTTTTTTTCCATTAGACTTGTGAGGTTGTCATGATCTTGCATCATGTGCCTTGAGGCACCACTATATACTAGCCAGAAATCATCACTATCTGTAATAGAACCTATAAGGGGAGAAAAATTGAAGAAATTGGTACCTTGATCTCCATTCTTAGGTTTCTTTTGAAGTTCATTGATGTCTACTATGGTAGCATGCTTCTTTCACTTTCTATTTCTATCATTTGATCTTTCAGTATAATCATATCTATAATGACCAAATTTGTGACAATGACAACATTGAAATTTCGACATATCTTTCTTCCCTCAAGGAGTAGGTTTTCTACCTTTAGGTCTTCTTCCTTCATTTCTTCTTTGGAATCCAAACTTCTCTCTTCCTCCAACCTTCTTAAAACGTGTTGCATATGCCTAAGAGTCACCTTCTTCAGATATTTGAACCTTTCCTTTTTATATGAGCCTACATTCTTCTTGAGTACATGTATTCCATAGTTCTTCGTTTTTGGAGATTCCTTTCAGCCACATATACTAGATTCAAATGAATCCCATGAGTCAGGTAAAACATTAAGTGTTTTAGTCATGAGATCCCTTTCATAAATTATTTCTTCAATTTCCTGAGGTTGATCTCTTAATTGAGAAATCCTCATGAAATATGAGGCTATAGTATCGTTTCTTTTCATTCTAATATCATGGAGCTCATTCTTCGATCTCATTTCTTGACCAATGTTGTTGATAGTATATAATCCAACTAGGGAATCATACATCTTATTTGAGGAGTCAAGATCTGTGACATAAGGAATTAAGTGATCCCTAATAAACTCCACAATTATTCTTCTAGTCGCAATGTCATATTTCTCATATTTTAATTTCCTTGATTATCTAAAGGCTCAATAAAATTACCCTTCACAATACACAAGAGATCATTATTTGTAAGGATGAGATCAATCCACGTTTTCTAAGCCCTAAAATTTGTAGCTTCTTCCATTTTTTTCTAACATCATAGAGCAACCCATAGCCATAGATAAAAATGTAGGTTTTCTTCAATTCTCTTCCCTTTATGAAAGCTCTTCAAGTGATATAAATGTCTTATACTTCACCAAAGCTATGATACCATGTTGATTTTTATGTGCAATAGATACAACCAATAATTTCTGAAATATTGATATTACTTCTAATGATGTAGATCTTTTTTTAACAATTCCAGTTTATCATTAAGCAATTACACTTCATAAATTCAACCATAAATACTCAAGGATAGTAGAGATAACAATTCACAAAGGGAACACAAGATATACACTAGGAAAACCCACTTGGGGGAAAACCCAACAACCTTTTCCTTTGAGAAATTCTTCAATTCAACAAGAGATATGCCTATTACATCTAGTTAAACTATGAGGTCAAACTGACCAATAATGTTATGGTCAAAACTAGTCAAACAACCCTCTGGTCAAGTCAAACTTCTTCCCTTAACCTTTGGACCTCTTTGATCTCCCTAGGTCAAATTTTGGCCTCCAAAAATATGCCTAGAAACTTGGCCCTACTACCCAAAACAATCTGTTGAGAATTTTGTCTCTGCTGCCTAGAAATTGTCTAGAAATTCGCATGTGCGAAGTCAACAGAGAGAGAGAGAGAGAGAGAGAGAGAGAGAGAGATAAATGCTAGAGATGAAATCATCCTTCTTCTTCTTCGCTGAAATGCCCAAAATATTATTTTTCTTATGTGAATCTAATGGCTCCTTATGGAGGAGGTTGAATTCTCTATATATAGTGTCTTGCATGTCTAAACGGGTGTGTCTCTTCACTAGGGCCAACTTGACTTGAGAGAGCGGTGACATGACAAGTTTGGAGCCAAAAATTCAAACTTCAAATTTTGGAATTTTCTTTTTTGATAACGACATGAAAAACGTTCCTTATATTAATTCTTTCAAGGGATAAACAATGAAAATAACATGAATATGTATTACAATCTCATTATATATTTCAATGGCTAAAATATAAATTATGAATACAACCATAGCTACAAAATTCAACAAATCCCCCATTTGAAACTGGTTTTGTATATTTTCTACCTTCAACTTTAAATATTTCATATGGATAGCGAGGGGTGAAGGAGGATCTCATAGGGGATTCTTTAAGGGAAGAAAAAATTGTTGAGAACATCAGGAAGAACCATCTACATATGTATGGGACATTGAAGAAGTCATTGGAAAAGTATAAGGTCTCGCATGACCAAAACAAAATAGATCATTTATTTAGAGTAGGAGACATAGTATGGTTACAATTGAACATGGAGAGGTTACAAGGTCTTGGTAAGAAAGTGAAGGCTCTACATTATGGTCCTTTCAAGATATTGTAAAAGGTTGGAGATAATTCGTACCAACTCAATATATTCCCATACATGCACATTTATTCAATGATTAATGTTGAAAATTGTTGGCATAAAAATAATGGGAGGGTTGAGATCCTGGGTTCAAGCATAGGAGCCAACAAAATCTCTGTTATAGTCTAGCACAACACCGACATTTTCACCTTATCCAAGACGAATAAGGCAACTCACTAGAGGAGTGTCGCAATCTTATTTAGTTAAAGGCTGGAATCCAATATCAACAAGAATCACATTGAATATATCAATTCTAGTAAATCCAAAATTATACCAATTAGGAACTCAATCGTAACAGATCAACCACATAAAGAGAAAGAACATCATATAGGTGCAAACATATTAAAAATTTTGAAAGCTGCAGAAACCCACACAGACAGTACACGGGTATTCCTGTAATCTCTTCTGCTATTAATTCTAGCAACAATACAATATTACATCTGGCTCAAAAGCCTCATAGGTAGAACATGAAAGAGAAATATGCAATTGATATAATAAGAACTAGAGTGGGCTCAAACGGCTCTATGACAGCATTTTAGCATCCTTCCTATCTCTCGCTTTACTTTTCCCCTCAGACTTCCTTTATATCCTTGTACTTACTTGGACTACCACTTCTCGCTCAGATTCTCTACCTTTTTCTTCCTTCAGCTACTTCTTCTACTCGGATGTGAGTATTCCTTTCTGCTTAGTTGTGAATTCCTAAGTCTCGACTTCCTTGGCCATGTTTATGCAACTATTGGTTTTTGATGGATCCCTTCCTCTTCTCCAATTGTCTCCTCCGCAACTTCCCAATGGTTATCTTTCAAAAAATGTGGTCATCCTTCCAATGTTTCATCTTGGTTCCCAAAACCAAGGACCCAACAAAAACATAAAAATCTATAAGCCATCCATGTTGGATGAGGAAGAGGAGAAGGTCCTACCTTCCATAGAGGACTTATCACTAAGTACTCTAGTAGAGTAATAGAGGATATAGTATTTTAGAAGAGGTTTAGAACTAAAATTTAGGAGAAGCATTACATTTGGTAGATTAGATTGAAAGGGCAGATCCAAGAAAGGCTAAATGGTACTCTAGGGAGAAGATGGAGGAAAATTTCCTCACCTCATTCAGTAAATATTTTTGGGACAAAAATAATCCCAAAATGGGGATGTATGATCCATATTGAATAATTATATTGTTTTTAATCCATCTTTATGCTTCCCATGTGGAAAATTAGAGAAATCAACTTACATGAGTAGTTTTACTAGTGGGGCCTAGTTTGAAGAATTGAGGTTAGAAATCATCTGGCACTAGTTTGAGGCCTTAAATGACATTATTTTAAAGGAAAAATCATTGTTTAGTGTAACACCCCCTAATTATATTCTAAAAAAGGATACCTTTCCAATGGTTCAAGAAAGACATCTATTGAATTTCAGATGCAAAAGGTATATCTCCTGGAAGATGACCAATCGTAATTGACCACCATAATTCAACATGATGCTACAACCCATTACTCATGGAAAATGGGATAGCCATGTGGGGATGATGAAGAAGACTCTAGAAGGTTTGGGTTATAAATCATGTTGGGGTTTGAATGGGTCAAACTAAATCCCTATTTGGCTATCGAGTTATGTTATAATCAATCCACTAGGAGGAGAAGGAGGTTTATTCTATTTATGTGCATTTTGTTCCATAGTAGAGGAGAGTAGTTGAGTGTGGATGGTGAGAGAGTAGAATAAAGGGGGTTCGTATTTTGTAGTATCCCATGGGTCACAAGTCTCACATAACTCCATAGAGAGTGCCTTCTCCTTTATATTTGCATGATTTCCATTCCAAATAAAAGAGAGCAAAGCAACCTCACCTTCTAGCTAGGTTTTCTCCTAAAGTAGTTTCCCAAAGCATATCTTGATTTTTATTGTGGTTTGTGATTGTTTGTATTTCATTGTTTTCTATTTTACACATTTATCTATTGCATGCATGAGAAGAAAAATAATAATTAATAGATCCATAAATATAAGAAGCATTAACCCGTATAGTATAGATTTCAAATTTCCATTTATTTTTAACATATCTATTTTGAAAAAAATCTAGTGGAATATCCATGGAAGACTACTAGGCTCCAAGACTATGCAATCCTACCTCTCAACACTCCTAGCAGGATTTCCGCAAATTTCCCTAGCAAGGCTGCTCAGCCAAGAATTTGCACAAATCTGGGCAACAGTGAGCTGCTCTACACATAAATTGCACAAATATCTTGGGTAGTGATCTGATAATGAGATCTAAGACAATTAATAAGGTATTTCAAACTCATGTGCATAGATTTTCCTATGTTATTTTATGAAATGGATAGATAAGATTGCGAAATACACAGACAATGAAGCAGTAAAGAATCATAATAGACAACATACATAAACACAACAAATTTAATAAGGAGTTCACCCAATACTCTTGGGCTACATCTCTTGGTCCAGCCTTCAGTGGTGACCTCTCTATTATGTCTTCATAACAAATTTTACAACAGCGTGAGCTCAACTTGAGTCTCAACACACAACAGATACAACAACAAGAGTTTGCTTGAACCTCTCAAGCCTCTATGAGTACACAGACTCTCTCAAACGCTCTTTGTCTCTATCTTGGCTCTATCTTGGCACTGCTTGCCTCTGTGTTTTGTTTTCTATGGCTTTAAATCCAATCTATGCTGCCTGTTCATTTCAGTTTCTTGGCTTTCTGTCTCCCTGACATCTATCCACTCAGACCCCCTTCTAAGCATTAGAAATTATTGCTAAATGCTTACAGGGATGGTGGCCACCTGTACTGTAACGGAATAGGTTATCGGGCCTTCGAAATCCTTCAAAATCCCAAAAGCAGTCATTCTCTGTTAACACAAGAAAATGCATTCAAAACTATGAAATTCCGCCAACACACTGTTCATTTCAGACTTCAAAAGTCCTTAAATCTGGTCTATTTTCCTATTAGGTTTATCCTCAATCGCTATCGCAAGTCACTTTAGCCTTGTTCCTTTGTATTTTAAAAATATGTTAAAACTGTGAAAATAATGCAAAAATAGCTTTGGACGGATTTGAAATGATATACATTTTCATTCCCAAACCCCTTCAAGTCTGGGTTCCATCGCATCGGCATTGTTTCTTTTTATTTTGTTAAATAATGAGATATGCAGAAATGCATTGAAATGCCTTTCGGTGGATCTCAAATCTCATGCAATAATGTTTATATATCCATCGAGTCCGGCTAATCGCATTGCATACATATACATGTATAAGTCTCGCTACTCTGTGTAGCTCTGATTGTGATATCGCGATGCGATTGATCGCAATCACATATCACGATAGTCCCAGTACATTCTAAGCACTCTATTGTGGTTGCCAATTGTGATGTTGTGACACAACGTGGGCCATTGATCTGCGCCCTTGATCGACGGTCCTCATTGACTCCGTTGATTACCATCGCAACTCATATATGATATGCGCCGATATCGTCCATATTCCAGTGCTGATTGTGATTTGTCGATCAAATATGGACTGTTGATCGGCCAGATCTGATGGCTGCTGTGCATTCATTGTTCAAGCCTCTACTGCTATGTTTTTCACTATATTCTCTAAGTTTTCGTTTCCCAAGAGTGTTTTTTCGCTTTTTGGAGGGTTCCCCTTATGCGATGGCTTTGATCTTTTGAATGATTTTGAAGACTTAGAGGGTAAATGGATCCATTTTGGCTCATGCCTTCCCACTGAAAAAGGCTTTTGGACCACCAAAAGTTGGTTTTCAAGCATCACTTAAGTGAGGATACAGCTTCCTCACTTGTCCAATCCCTATCCATTTTGCACTGCTGGGTTTTGAACCTTTGAGTCCAATTCTTATGTACTCAACATCCCCTTTGCACGTGTTTCTCACCTTCCTGTCCAGAATTGTATCTTCCTGCAACTCATTGAGATAATCAGGCAACAGATCATCAATGGAAGGTAATTGACTTTGCTCTTTAGGATCCTCAATTAATGAAGGTTCAAACAATCTTAAATTTTCTGCATTTACCACTGAATAGATGTGCATGTAAGCTTGAAAATCAAGGTAGAAAGCATTCTCACCAATTTTCTCAAGTATCTTGAAAGGCCCATACCTTATTAGCTTCATCTTCTTTCCTTCACCTTGCATTTTGTCTTTGCTGATATACAGTCAGACTTGATCACCAACTTGGAAGCTATGCTCCATCTGATGCTTATCATGCCTTGCCTTGTACTTGGCTTGGCTCTTTTCCAGTTGTTCGTGCATAGCTTGGTGAATTTATGTTATGAAACCAGCTCACAAAAAGATAGAAAAGAGATATCAACGCCTTAGAATTCAGCCTCTTTGAGGGTGCAACCTCCTTTACATTACACAAATGAGAAATTCTTGGATGATTCAAATGACCAAAACCTTCTTTCTATATATAAGAGTCTAAGGAGTGACAATATAACCCAACTGACCTAACAATAATAATATAAAGCCACAAAAATAACAATAGAGGGATTCTATG
>APFE030845385.1:124628-155322 GCA_000404065.3 Pinus taeda
TGACCACGTAACAAGTCATTTACGAGAACAAAGCCCTTTATACCATAAAAATTGATCTGGTTCTAAATATGAAGATGCAATACATACCTTTTGTAACACTGAAACACCATGTATATCAAAATATTGCTCCATCTGACGTATCCATTTTACCGGATCGTTGCCATCAAACTTCCTCATCTTGCTTTTTCTTGATTTTAGGAGTACGATCTTGAAATGACTGTAACTCTGTACTTTAAAATCTTTAAGTTCTAAAATTGCAAACTATTGTAGCCCTCTGTATCCTCTTTCCAATGCCACTAGTCTGACCCCAATTGGATTCTCCAATGAAGAGTTATGTCAAATCTCCCACAGTGACCCGATTATAGACCTTTTCCAAAGAGCGAACTTGTGTGAAGTGCCACGAGTCACTGTTTTAGCCTTTGACTCTGCAAAATATATAAATGAAAACTACAGTCCGTCCTCTTTCTGTACCTTCTGACGAAATTTCAATCTGATGCTCAGAAAGAAAGTTATGACGACTTTCCCCAGGTCACCTGTTTTGAGTGTAATTCAGGAGTCTGCAAAAAGACAAACTTCTCAATTGTATCTCTGACATTACTCTAAAGTGGTTTGTATTTGTACCATAGTTCAGGGCCAATTCTTCTTAAATGTTTTTTTTTTGTGACTCTAAGGGGTGCCAGTAGTAGTATAGCTAACATTCCCCTGTCCTTTTGGAGTTGCTCAACGCTAGAGTCTGATGCTTCTGTATAAAATTCTTGTCGTCCCATGTGGAATCTTCTGCTGGTAAGTACTTCCACCTGATGAGATACGTTGAAATTGATCGATTTCTTAGCTGCTCCATATGAGGATTCGGTGCATCCTGTAACCTGAATCTAGAAGTAGCATCTGCATCTGCCAGGCGTGCATTTTGTGATTGTATCCATGCCTGCACTGTGGCAACATCTCATTTTATAGATGGCCCTGCTAATGAAACTGATGAATGCACCAACACTGGGGTATTTGCAGACAGATTAGGACCTCTTTGATGTAATGCTGGCATCTTGCCATGCAGTAAATTAGCTAAACCATTTAAGTCCTGCTTAGCATGTTCTTGACTACTTGCGACTTGATGTCCCTGCAAAACTCTCGATCCAGCTTGATAGTTGCATAGAGAAGAGCTTACTGTGGTGACTGCAATATTTGTACCAGGAGAACTACACCCGCGTTTTGATGCATCACTTGCTTTTCTGGCAACACCACGCGCATCACTGTCATTTGTCATATTTTCAGATTTCATTACCTGAAGACTGGCAATGGACCTTGAACCATCAGCCTGCTTTAATGAGGCCCCATGCATGAGTGTGCTATTTCTTGAGACCATTTCAAGTAATCTGGACTGTGTTACTTTTGAACCAAATTTTGTACCTGCAAGGGCTAGGTCACTGGATGTGGTAACAGTTAAACCTGGCCTTATGGAGCCTTGTTTTACTTCCGGAGAAGGCAAACTAGCTCTTCCATCACCACTAGAATTTAATGTGCCATGCCCAATCACTTCAGATTGAGGATTACGAATAGATTGGCAATTATCTATCCCTTGACATATTGCAGAATTTGAAACCAACTGTCTTGCTGACAAATCCGCTGTAGCTGATGTAACAGTCCTGCCTTCAGAAATTAAGTTTTTTGGAAGCCCTTCATCTCTTAGTCTGGGATTATCTTCAGCGTTATTTGATTTAATCTTGGTTTCACCTGGAACAATTGGTGAGGTAGTGGAAGAGGACACTGATGCCACAGATATTCTTTCATGTGACAATAAAGAACGAGGAGGAGCCTCATAATCACCGACCCATCCAGGGCCAAATGAGACACCTGGGGGCAGAGCTCTCCTTATCTTCTGAGCTGCAATCTTCTAGGCGACTGGTCCAAGGTTTGCAACAAACCGAGCAAGACTTCTTGCATGAGCATGCTCTGACCGAATTCCAACAGGGATTAGCTGCTTTGACTCCCCATCTAGAATAGTAAGTATTGATTCATTTTCATTCTCTAGTTGGTTAAATGGCCTGTAAGTAGCACGACGGTTTTCTTCCAACTGCAGTGGCCGCCTTCCATTTCTCCAAACTGGTTGCTTAAGAGCAGACACTAAATGTTCTTCTGCTTTCTCAGAATTGCTTTCAGCCAAGAATCCCATACCATCTAAATTTCCAAATAGATTTCCAGGCTTTTCAGCCTTCCATATCTTGGTGCTAACATGGTCAAGGTCCCTAGACTTGCCTACCCATGAGACATCAAGTTTTTTATAGACAAGGACATCAAGATATGACAGCAACAGCATCAGAGTGAGCACCATCATGAATAGTAGCTGAAGACAACATACCAAATGCAACGAATGCAAGAGGATGGTTTTTGAAAACACAGAGGCAGAACAAGGTTGCAAGCTCAAGCAAGTCCATTGATGATGAAAGCAACTTTGGAGACCCTGTCTATGAAGTGACGACGTAACATGAAGAGCGCAAAGGTAGAAGATGGAACAAAGAAGGATTTGCCTATGCTGAAGCAACAACTGAGGAAGAACATGAAGCCGCATAGACAAAGGAATGAGCTGCAACATGAATAGGAACAACAGTGGGCACAACATGCACTCATGCATTAAACTGCACACATACAAGTTAAGGATGCATCCCGGGAGCTGACACAGAGTAGACATGGTGAATAGTGTTGTTGATCGCATGCAAGGGATTCAGCAACATGCATGTCATTGAGCGTGCACATGCAATCCAACCCATTCAACACACTCACCAAGCTGAAGACAAGAAGCAAGTCCAACTGGGGCTAAACATGTACTTCAGGAAGTTGATGCACATCCACTAGTACACACTTGAAGATCAACACAGACACTATGCATCAGTGTGTTTCTGGCTCAACCGTACCCAAGAAGACAATGTGCATGTTAGCATACGAGTTGGATGAAGGGGCCAAACCAATGCAATGGTTGAAACGGAGGCAAGATTTTGCTTCAACAAGATGTCACCATGAGGTGCATGCACACCATCACAGATGACCAAGCTTGGCATCAACTCAAAACCTTCACCATCACAAGCATGTTAAAGAGTTGGTATCATCACAGTGGAACGAGTGTAATTGATGTCTTGCAAGGCTTACTCAAATGGTATCATCACAGCGGACTGAGTGTAATTGATGTCTTGTAAGGCTTGCTCAAGGCTTGTCTCACATGAGTATTTGGGAATTGTAATGTTGAGTCATGTCAAGTGTAAGTCAAGTGTCAATGGTTGGATGTACCAATCATAGAGTATGTGAAGAGTCATGAGGGTAGTTGAACTGTCACAAAGGGCAATGTGAATGGTCACCCACCCTTTGCTATAAATAGTCCCTCTTAACTCATTGTAAAGGGATTTTGGTCAGCCAAGCTTCTGATAAGACTATCTTGGAAAGAGCTTGGATAGTATTGTAACGCGCCTTGGCTTCTCCACTACATGGAGCTAGTTCATCTCTTTGGAGGAGCAGGCAGATGTGGCTATAACATTCCACTATTGGGGCTCGTAGGTTTACATGGATGTATTGTATGATTGTGACTTACACTTCTTTATATAATAAGAGCCAACACATTTTCATGCATATGTTGTTATTGTAGTTGGACTGCTCCGATTGCCTTAATGATGTATGTTGTTTAACTTACATACTTGTGTATGAAATAATTTGTATGCAATTATATGAATCATGTTGTTAATGTGTTGTATATGTTGTTAATGTTTCACCGTTTGTGTCAACTACAATACCAAACATCAGACATACCTTTCACATGAACCTTGTTGTAACAACTGTCGCACTCAGCTTGGACTGATCTGTGAGTGTTGTACGTGTTATCTTACCTTGTATGATGTGACTGTCACATCTGAGTGGACTGCTCCACTAGAAGTTGTACATGTCCTTTTCTATTGTGTGTTCCTATCCGAGTTGGGACTGATCCCTTTACCCCTAGAACTCACCTTCACTTTCGTCTCCCATCGAAGTGTTAGAACCTCTCATACACCTTCCTTGACTCACTGCATCAGTCACACCCTTGCTACTGACAAAGTTATCTTACTTGCCTTTGTGCAACATCGCGGTCAAGGCATTACCTTATGACTCACTGCTAGGACTCCTACACGAAACTATCTGAGGTCTAATTGGGACTTCTTACAGGGGAGATCCCCTTGACATGTTGGTGGGTCCAGCACCATCAACATTTCTGGCACTAGAAGGAGGGCCTGATGACAAGCTATGTCCTCTCATCCAGTTTTGAACCTTTACATATCTTTCATGGAGTCTTTCACTCTTCTTCCCCCGACGTGTTTTTCGAATCATGAAGATGTCTCCATCTCGGGGAAGCTTTTCAATCTCTTGTCCACTCACACGATGATGGTGAAGGCGAAGTGACCTGACCTAAGCACTTACATAACTTTCTTTCCATGATTCATGAGGAAGATGAGTTTTCTAATGAACAGGTTGGTTTGTTGCTTGCATACACACTTCACAAATCTCCATTTCATTGGGTGCTTAGCTTATTGGTTGACACCATGCACTCATTTGAGCACTTCTGTGATCTTATTGAAGACACATTCTATCATTTTTATCCAAACCATCTTGACCAGAAACTATTACAGCAATGAAGGGCTCTGTGTGAATCCGTTTGATTTTTGGCAGCGCTTTCGTGACTTGCAGTTTCAAACTCCAAGGAGCTAGATGAAATTTGCATATCTTTGGGACTAGTTCGATTACTGCCTTAAGAAATCTTCCCGTCCCAAGAGAAAATTTGAAATCAAACCTTGCTCAGTATTCTTTGTTGATGGAGCTATGCAATCTCATGTGGAAGTGGGAACTATCTCAACTGATTGCCTACCTTCCTCTTATTCAACAGCTCCACCACTACCTAGAGATATTGAGGATCATGCTCACACACCTGTTTATCCTTCACACCCTCCCAACATCACTTCTCTCAATTTTCGCGCAGATTTGGTTGTGAGTCCTTTGAGTCCTCATATGCATTATATTCTATGACATCCTTCTTTGCACCTGGGTGTTCCTCCAGATGATGTTGTCTTGTGTTCATCCATTCTAGACTCTTCACTTGTTTTGGAGGAACAAACCCCTGATGGAGTTGTTTTTGCACAACCAACATGCCCTGTCATTCATCAAGAGTATGAGTGGGAGCATGAGTATCAACACTCGGTGAAGTATGACTCCTTTTCGTCTAAGCCCCCTCCGCTCGTTCCTAACATCATTGGCGAACCTGCCATCCATGATTTCGCATGTGTTTCTTCATCCACGGATGCACCCATTGTTGATCTTTTGTAGGACACACCGTATGTTAGCCCATCATCTAACAATGGGGAGAACCAATCATTCATTGTAAATCCACTTGATATTTCATCTGCCTTTTCCAAAAACATAGAGGGTGAACATCCTTCCTCCTCATCTACCCCTCTATGTGATTCTTCAAACCATGAGGATGTCGACAATCTTCCTAAATTTTTTGATCTTGGTTGTCGTGATCTCTTCACTCCATCATCCGATCATGATGTTGATTCACTCATTGTTAATCCATCTAACCCACTGGTCTATGAAGATCAATCTATCAATGACGTCAAAAACCCACAGACAGTCGAGGCACTTTAGCCCGAGCTAATGGTTATGTCAGGCCCTCGTTGTCCTGAGGTTTGTTTCGCTTCCGATCAGTAAATTGTTCAAATACTCAAGGCTCCTCATCACTCATCTGTATGCACCCAAGATCAATATAACACTCTAATTTTACTTCCTCCACTCAAACGACACGATCCCATTGCTCATGCATTGGAGGAGTCTTACATTGCAAGCACTCATATGTGATGCAAGTTATCTTTGTTTCTTTCATTTTCTTGCATGTCACAGTCAGGAGTGTGCTTATGCTTCAAAGTTGCATGTAGTTTCACGCAGCACCATGATAAGTCTGCACACTTCCCGTCATGCAGATCCACTCACTTATGTCCCGCGGGCACTTTGAATCATGAATTTTGGTTTTCTTCATTGTTATATCTTTCTTACTTGTTGGTTCACACAATTGGGTTGCTCACGAACCAAGCCTTCACCAACATGGGTCTACCAATGCACTGGTGGCTACATTGGAAGTATCACTTCATGTGATCAGGCCCATGTACGGTTAGTGTAGGAGTAGGAGTAGTGTTTTTTTTCAGTTGTTTGCTTGCATGCTTGTTTTCTTACGTGCTTTGTTTGCTTGTTTGTTTTCTTGCTTGTTTACTTGCTTTGCTTTCATTTTTGCTTCTGCTCTTGCTTTTCTTTGTTGATTATTAGTTCGTTCGCTTGTTTTGTTCATAGGTTAGTTTTGCATGAAACCATGTATGACTCTTGAAGCAAGATGGTTAAACTAGAAGAGGGCTTGTACAGTTATCACTACTTGGTTATCTATTATCTTGCCTCTGTATGATGAGCTTGCTACTTTTAGTCCATATACATCGAAGGAAAATACGTAATGTTCGAAGTGAACCTTTGTGAACACACAACGCTTGCATGCTAACTAGTGTCACCTTCTTTAGTCAGTTGTTTTTGGATTAACCCTTGTTAGCTCAGTCAAGTAGAGTAAAGTGAGGGGGAAAACCTTAACAGGCACGTCAGAGATACAATAAACTACTTCTCTGCTGTTACAACCTCTTCTGCTCTCAAAAATTTGGGATCCCTCTTTTGCCTTTGAAATGAATAAGTGTTATGCACAGTGAAAAATTCACAAATTCAAAATGAAAAATGAATAAGGTGAACAAAGAGAAAGGATTCCTACACAGGGAGGTGATGCAAGTAACTCCATCGAGGTACTGACCAGGCTCACTGGTAGCGAAGCAATGCTTGTGTTCCTATGTGACTCCACCGGGTGTTGTCTAGGCCTAGTGGCAGTGGAGCAACACCAGAGATGAAACTAAAACTCTGACGACTACATTGCTTGTGCACCTATATACCCCTCAACCCTAATCAAAACAATTGTGTTTCCTTAGCTTCGAATGTGTGTCAATCAACCAAGGGTTTGGCAGATGCTACATCTTACAATCAAGTTAGTGGGAAACCAAGATGAGATGAAAACTGAACAATACTTCCAAAGGTGTTAGAGTTGATTTTCACAAACAAGGTCCATTTAGAGAGCTGGAGTTCTACCAGTGTGTCGCCAAGTGTTGTAGAAGCTACAACCACCCTCCAAAATTTTTCCTTAGCCTTGTTTTGAAGCCTCCCTTCCAACCTTCACAGCAAAATGCCTTGCTTCGTCAAGTTCAAAAGCTTCAATGTATTTCTTGCATAAAGGTAGCCTCTCGGTCACAGCTTGACCCATTCCCCTCATAGGTTGTTCACTCGTACTTGGTCCAACTGCACGCTGAGTAGCTTCCCCTTGAAAATTGCACATTTTCTGGAGGGAAACCAGCCTTCCCTCTAGAAATTGCACAATCCTCTCTGGCAGCCTACTGGGCTCCAGGATTGCACAATCTTGCCTACCAACACTCCTAGCAGGATTTGCGCGAATTTCCCCAGCAAGGCTACTCAGCCTAGAATTTGTGAAAAGTTGGGTAGGAGTTAGCTGCTCTGCCCAGAAATTGTGCACATCTCCTAGGTAGCCAGCCCAGCTCCCAGCTATAAATGCTCATTTTCTCCCAGCAGTCGAGCAGTCACTTGCATGTGCAGCTGAGTTGATTGGTTCCCTCCGTCACCAAGCAAAACAAACTTGCATGTATGGGCTGCTTCTCCCAAGGCAGCATGCAAATGTATCCCTTGTTTCAGGTATCTATGTTTAGCAGTTGGAGGTTACATGCAAGGATCATTTCATAAACATCCCACCAAGTGTTGCTTTCCCTAGATTTGTGGCATGCGTGTCACAACCTAGATGTTATCAAAACTCATCAACCAGACACTGCAAATCTCATTCCTCACATCAATCTTATAGCTCTGACATCGCAAATCACATCTAGGATCAGTTGGCACATTCAGCTTAGTTATTTTGGGGTAAGCTTGTTTCCCATGCCTTGTGTTGCATTTCTGTCACTTTTTGGGTTTTCGCTTGTATGAGTATTTTCCACTTGATTTCTTTGAATGCTTGTTGTCATTTACATATATACTAACTTGTCCTAGCTTTGTTTCAATTTTTGTTGCTATCTCACTGCTGTGGCATGCATGGAACTGTTCTGCACGGACATTCGCCCAACCGGTAAAATTCCTCACCCACATGCATGTTGATCTGTTTATTGAATATTTCATTCATGTTTTTCATGCACTGTCAATCACTTCTACTATCACTTAGTGTCTCCATGCATTTACTGTCATATTTTTTTCAGTTGCACGTCGATGAGTCAGGCCAACCTTGGCCAGACTTTTCCTTCACCAAGGCTACATTGTACAATATAGGGAAGGAAGGCTCATCTTCCTCTTCAGATTTATGCATTCCTACCCAGCACTGGCCTCCAGAACTGTTTTGCGCATTTCTAGAGGACAGTAGCTTCTTGGCCCAAGAAATTGTGAAATCTATTCCTAGGCTAGCAGTCCTTCCTAGCTAGAATTGTGCATTGCAAAGTTCTAGCAATCAACCAGTCTCCCAACAACCCAAAGTATGCCTTGTGTAGTCTTGGCAGTCGGTCTCCCGACCTCCCGACCGAAATTGTGCAACCTTCATGATTATGCACCCAAGTATGTTGCAAGTTAATTCTCTGTTCATTTTTGTTTTCAACTAACAGATTGTTTGCCATCAGGGTTTCCATGTCTCCAGGTATCCCAAGTGTTCATTTGCCTCTCAGCAATATAGGTACAATGGTTTCCAGGAGAGCAGAGACAAAGCCACTATTCAGAGCACACTTGGGGACGCATTCAATCAAGGTCCATGGACTTTCCTACCCACGAAGACATCAAGTTGTTCTTAGACAAGGACATCAAGATATGACATCAGCAACATCACAGTGAGCAGAATCATGAACAATAGTTGAAGATAGCATACCAAATGCAACGAATGCAAGAGGAGGGTTTTTTATGACACGGAGGCAGAACAAGGTTGCAAGCTCAAGCAAGTCCATTGATGATGAAAGCAACTTTGGAGACTCTGTCTATGAAGTGATGGCATGACATGAAGATTGTGTGATGGAAGAAGATGGAACAAAGAAGTAGTTGCATGTGCTGAAGCAGCAACTCAAGAAGAACATGAAGCTGCACAAATAGATGAATGAATTGCAACATGAACAGGAATAGCAGTGGGCACAACATGCACTAACAGATGAAATTGCGCTTGTATAAGTTAAGGATCCATCCCGACAACCGACACAAAGATGACATGGTGAGCAGTTTTGTTGATCACATGCAAGGGATTTAGCAGCATGCATGTCATTGAGTGTGCGCATGAAATCCAACCCATTCAACACACTCACCAAGGCAAAGACAAGAAGCAAGTCCAACTGGGGCTGAACATGTACTTCGGAAAATTGATGCACATGACCACCAGCACACACTTGAAGATCAACTTAGACACTATGCATCAATCTGTTTTTGGTTCAGCCATACCCAAGGAGACCATACGAATGCTATCAGATGAGTTAGATGAAGGGGCCAAACTAATGCACCAGTTGTAACAAAGGGAAGAGTTCGCTTCAACAAGATGTCACCATGAGGTGCATGCACACGATCACGGATGACCAAGCTTGGCATCAGCTCACCACCTTCACCATCACAAGTATGTCAAAGAGTTGGTATCATCACAGCAGACCGAGTGTCAGTGTTGTCTTTCAAGGCTTGCTCAATCCATGTTGTCTCACATGAGTACATGTGAATTGTAATGTTGAGTCATGTCAAGTGTAAGTCAAGTGTCAATGGTTGGATGCAACATTCATAGAGTAGATGAAGAGTCATGAGGGTAGTTGAACTGTCACAAAGGGGAATTTCGAGGGTCACCCCACCCTTTGCTATAAATACTCCCTCATAACTCATTGTAAAGGTATTTTGGTTAGCCAAGCTTATGATAAGACTATCTTGGAAAGAGCTTGAAAAATATTGTAACGCATCTTGGCTTCTCCACTACACGGAGCTCTCTTTGGAGGAGCAGATGGATGTGACTGTAACGTTCCACTATTGGGGCTATCAAGTTTATATGGATGTATTGTATGATTGAGACTCACTTCTTTATATAATAAGAGCCAACAAATTTTCATGCATATGTTGTTATTGTAGTTGGACTGCTCCGGTTGCCTTAATGATATATGTTGTTTAACTTACGTACTTGTGTATGAACTGATTTGTATGCAATTATATGAATCTTGTTGTTAATGTGTTGTATATGTTGTTAGTGTTGTCACCGTCTGTGTCGACTTCTCTTCCAAACATCAGAAAGACCTTTCACATGAACCTTGCTGTAACAACCATCACACTCATCTCAAACGGATCCGTGAGTGTTGTGTAGGAATTTCACCTGTAGAACAAATCGATATATGCAATTTCCTAAAGCATAATACTTGTTCTACTTCTACAAAACATGAAGCTGAAGCATAATCGAATTCATGAGCAACATCAAGTAGAAACATGCATAACTGATCAAGAAAATAATCACACATAACAAAAGATATATCCAGGAGAAAGGACTAGCATAAAACCCCAACCATGTATTATCAATCAAGTGGAAACCCTCTTCACAATACAAAAAGAATCAACTCAATAGCTATCATGCTCCCTCTGTACTTTGATGATCTTCAATCAGAAGATGAAAATCATGGACTACCTAAGCCTCAATATATAGGCCACAAGTCCTCCAATCTCCTATAATAGATCCTTCTCCATGCAAGGAATACTTACTAGAAATATCCAAGCATCTGATAGTACATTGTCCCACATCTGATCTCAACTAGGTCTCTGACAAAACTGACATGCAACAGTTATCCATGAGTGAATTTTCAGTTATCTAAAATAATAGTTGTCACATGCATGCAAGCATTAAATAACTATATTTTATTATTTTAACTTGTTAAAATAATCTAACTAGACTTGACTAGTTAGAACTAAGTCAATTGATTCTCTCATTATAGAACTCATACTTATTCCCTAAATCAATGGAGGAAATTAAGGATAAATTCCTCAATCAGTGGGACAACTCATGTGCATTCTCACAAAGACTTCAAATTCGAATTTCCTTAACTAATTAACTCAACTTAATTAATTAATTGATATTTCTGACTGTTGTTAAGACCAAAATTAATTTTACTTCCTATAGATAGACTAGGGACTTCTATAAATAGGAAGGGACCCAGAAATGCTATTTTTAGAACTTTCTATTTTTAGCAGTTTCGCCTCTCACCCAATGTGGCTAATGACCTCACTGGCCAAACTGCTATTTTTAGACATGCTATTTTAAGCAGATCTATTTTTAGCACATTCTAAATTTAACATTTATTGTTGCACATTTTTCAACGCTCCCTCTCAACAAGAAAGGATTTCTCTCAAACCCGATCTTCTAACTCTGGAATGTTCTACATGCAACACATCTACCTGGTCCACTTGGAACAAAAGCACTCCCAACTGACCACTCTGTTGGGCTAGGAACATACTCTAATGCTGAAGCTCTACTTGCTACTGACAAGTGCTCCCTCTCTGACATCTGCGCTACTGCAACATCTCCATGCATCTCGCACCATTGCACACCTCTATGTGCCACGTAGTACTGTGCAAAACACTTGTGCCTCTTGCAGTGCTGCAGCGTGCTAGCTATGCGTTGTCATGGGATTCCCTGCACTGTCACTCTCTCTACCACTCCATCTACATCTGTCTCTACCCAATCAATCAGTTCCTACTACTCCACATCGGGGCTCCTGTAGCAAGGTCTCATCCAACAGATTGGGTACCTAAAGGATCCTGCCTCTCCTCCTTGGGACAATCACTCTACATCGCCCCACCTCCTACTTTGAGGTATGGTTGCATTGGATCCCTCTGCCCACCTGGCTCGAAGCTTCCCCCTAATGGAGGTCTCTGCATGAGTAGATGTCTCTACTTGATCTCCTCTCATCTTCCCCTGTTGTGGCTGCTCCACAACCTCTTGAAGTTGCTGCACCAATCGTGGCTCCTCCACAATCATTTCAAACTTCTTTTGGCACTGCATGTTGAGAGGTAATATACCCTCCCTCTCAACCACCAGGTTCCTAACCTTTGCCTTGCTCCTCAAGGCTTTGCATGCATCTTGTACCTCAAGTGCATACAGGTTCTTGGCTAGCACACCAGTCTATTTCCACTTTCCCGTCATCACGAAATTTTCTAGAAAAGGCGCTGATTTTAAATCAGTGATATCTCCTTCATCTGAACTTCAATTCAGCAGATTTTTTTTTTATTTTTGGGTATTTTTCCGTGAATTCTCAGTTATCTAAAATAATAGTTGTCAGATGCATGCAAGCATTAACAAACTATATTTTATTATTTTAACTTGTTAAAATAATCTAACTGGACTTGACTAGTTAGAACTAAGTCAATTGATTTCTCTCATTATAGAACTCAACTTATTCCCCTAATCAATGGAGGAAATTAAGGATAAATTCCTCAATCAGTGGGACAACTCATGTGCATGCTCACAAAGACTTCAAATTCAAATTTCCTTAACTAATTTAACTCAACTGATTATTTAATTAATATTTTCCTGTTGTTAAACCAAAATTAATTTTACTTCCTATAGATAGACTAGGGACTGCTATAAATAGGAAGGGACCTAGAAATGCTATTTTTAGAACTTTCTATTTTTAGCAGTTTCACCTCTCACCCAATGTGGCCAATGACCTCATCGGCCAAACTATTATTTTTAGGCATGGTATTTTTAGCAGGTCTATTTTTAGCACATTCTAAATTTAACATTTCTTGTTGCACATTTTTCAACATGCTGTACATGTTATCTTACCTTGTATGATGTGACTGTCACAACCAAGTGGACTACTCCACCAGAAGCTATGCATGTCCTTTTGTGTTGTGTGTTCCTAGCCGAGTTGGGATTGATGCCTTTCAACCTGGAACTCACCTTCACTTCATCTCCCTTCGAAGTCTTAGAACCTCTCATACACCTTCCTTCACTCACTACATCAGTCACACCCTTGCTCTGACAAAGTTATCTTACTTGCCTCTATGCGACATCGTGGTCAAGGCATTACCTTACAACCCACTGTTGGAACTCCTACACCAAAAAACCTGAGGTCTCCTACACCGGATAGCACACTTAGAGGATATGAAAATAGTGACTCTGATGGTAGAATTAATGATAGGAGAAGCACCTCAGGGTATGCTTTATACTTAGGTACAAACTTGATCTCATGGGTTTATAAGAAGAAACAAATTGTCTCAATACCCACACAAGAAAAATATTAGTATTTACTACAATATCATACCATGCACTATAGATAATAATACCTTTGAAAGATCTTGCACAAGTGGAGTGATGCAAGAGCATCCAAATGAAAAGGCGACAGCTAGGAAATGTTTTTATTTTATTTTATTTTGTTGGATAGAGAGAAAAACATTTTGAGTTTATGTTTTATTTTGTTTCACTTAAAATTAAGGTTGACTCAGCCATTGTTTGTTTTTAAAAATAGGCAAGCAGATCAAGATAGGATTAGTTAGGGACTTGTTTAAAGAAACTGTTAGACAACTGAAAAGTAACTAAGGAACAATTCCTCAACTGTAAAGAAACTGCGAATAATGCATTGAAAAGGGAAAAACTAGAGCGCATGGAGGGGCTGCCATCCAAAGAGGAGAGAGAGCTCAGAAATTGTAATTTACAATTATTTTAAATCTCTATAAAAGCAAACAATTCTAAAATCTATCATTAAGGAAGTAGAGTAGTTTTTATTATTTTTCCTTGTGCATAGATGTTTTAGGCATCGAAATGAAATCAAGACAGTGAAACAATTCATTAAAGGATCTGAATAGCATCGACAAGAATCTGGTAACAGGAAGAATCTCAAATCGACAACCAAACAAAGGTACACCATCATATACAATACATTTTTCCTTTTTTCCTCAACAAAAAAACCAGGTACTATTATATTCAGTATTCAAACATATTCCTATACATTTCATTTCATTTTCCATTTAACAGTTCACTATACAAAATTTATAACCCTAGAAATTGTGGAAGGTTCCAAACCCATGCAAACCAAAAAAATTACAATTCACATGCTAAACACTAATCAACCAGTGAGGGCATGAACACCTCTGAGACCAAACACATACACAGAGGAACTGAAACCCCAAGGGTTATACCCGATTACTAATAGAACAAGCAATAGAAAGTTGCAGCCATGGAAAGACCCTACCTGGTTTTCCCTAAGCCTGAGAACAGTCCCAAGAACGAAGCCGTGGAGCAACATTCCCCTGGAAGGACCTACACACCACCACAGAATAGGGCAGCAGTTAGATAGGGTCACCATACCAAAACACAGTGAATAGCAAAATAAAAGAGGAGCGAGGGTTTTATCTAGAGGAGGATTGATTCCGCAATGGAGGACGAGAGCTGAGACCTACAACAGAGGGTTTCTCCCAACATAAGTGCCATGAAAGTGTTTTTCCTGCTCACCAAGGAGCCAAAATGTTAGAACCTCAAAAACAAAAGGTGAAATTGCAATCAGAATAAGAAGATTACTTGAGAGCAAGTTCGTCGAGACGTCCTATGTAGCAGCTAGGCAAGAACTTGTGTTTGCAGAGCCAAACCATCACTAGACCCAACATCAAACACACAAATCACCACAAAACAGAGTAGAAACGAAGCTTGAGCCAAATGACATAGACAAATAGACTTGTAAGTGGAAAATGACCTGAAACCCTCCAAAAACCAGAGAAGTGAATCACCATAGAGAGCGAGCAAAGGCACAGCACCAATAACCCATAGGGAACAAGCGAAGCACAACAAACCACCATATGGGACAAGCAAGGCAAAATACTTACCAACCATCGCAAGAACCAGGCGAAAGCATCGAGCACCCACAGATCCAAACCATAGCAAAGAAGGAATGAATTCCAAATACCCTCGGGGAAAGTGATAACCCATGGTTGCAATCCCGAGGCCAGTACAAAGGGCGGGAAAAATACCATAAATCACATTAAAACCATATACCAAAACCCTGCCATAGACTTTAATTCGAAAACGAAAGAATTAAACGGTCACAGCTACGTGTCCCTGCTTAGGATCGCCACCAATTTTTGGTATCAGAGAAAATTATTCCTTTCTCTCAGTAAAGATGGAGGTAGGAAGAAGAGGCCAAGGAAGAGCCATCGGAAGAGTAGTAGATGAAGGGTTACGAGAAGAAATTAGGAATTTAACTCCACGTTTGGCAGCAGTGGAAGCAGGAAGGTGTAAAGATCCAAAAGGTGGGGATGACAGTGAGGAGGAAAACACAGCCACGATGGATGGGTCAGATGACGAAGGACCATAGATTAAACTATTGAGGTCAGTCTTGTTGCCTAGCAACAAACCAAGATCGGAGCTCTCTAATTATGATGGCAGTTTGTCCACAAGGGCATTGTTAGACTCGATAAGTGAACTAGATAAATATTTTGGATATGAAGAAATCAGCAAAGACAAGAGGATCAAGTTTGTTGTCACCAAGTTTAAGGGACATATAGCACTATGGTGGGACAGTGTACAGGTAGAAAGAAGGAGATTGAAAAAACCATTGATTAAAAAATGGGACAGGATGATTGCTAGAATGAAGAGCAAATTTCTGCCTAAAGATTATCAAATTGCCCTTTATAGACAAGTACAGAACCTGAGGCAGAGAATGATGACCATAAAGGAATATACTGAAGAATTTTATAAAGTAAACCTAAGAGTTGGTTATGTTGAAGATACCCCTGAGAAAACGGCGAGGTTTTTAAATGGTCTACGGATAAAGATCCTAGACGAAATTAGTATTCTTTCCCCTAAGACCATAGAGGAAGCTTATCATAGTGCTTTGAAGGCGGAGGAAAAGATTGCTAGGAAACTACCAACAGCAATGAAGAGGGCAATAGTTCGAAGACTTCAGTACATACTGAAAGGGAAGGTAACACCAGAGGAGGAAGTTCATACCATCAAGGAAGAGGTAATGGCAGAGGCAGAGGAAATGCCTATCAGTGTTGCAAGTGTCACAAGTGGGGACACAGGTCCTTTGAATGTCCTAAAAATGAACAAACTGGACAAAGGGGAGCATATGTCACTCAGCCCAATGAAGTGGAGACACCACCACAAGAGGTGGAAAATATGCCAGAAACCGAGGAAGCCTTGGTGTTGAACAAGGTATTATTGAAACCAGCTAAGGAAGTAGTTGATCAGACATAGAGGAAAGCATTGTTCCAGACTGTGTGCAAGTCGCATGGGAAATGCTACAAATTAATCATAGATAGTGGAAGTACTGATAATCTGGTAGCTACTGAAATGGTGGGGAAATTGGGTTTGAAGAAGTTGAAGCACCCAACTCCATATAGAGTGTCTTGGTTACGAAAAGGTCACCAACTGTTGGTTGATGTGTAGTGTGAAGTAGAGTTTCATATTGGCAAGTAGAAGGACAAGGTGACTTGCGATATCATGCCTATGGACGTGTGCCATATTCTATTGGGCAGACCATGGTAGTATGATAGGAAGGTCGTCCATGATGGGGAAACAAATTGTTATAATTTCATCAAAGATGGGATAAAGCATATGCTAGTGCCCATGAAGGAAGAGGATGCTACAGAAACCAGTGGGAAAAAAGCACTATTGTTAGGTGGAAAAGAGTTTCTGCTATAGATGGAGGATGATGAGGTGAAATATGTAGTTGTGCGAAGGCCAAAACTAGTATTGATCCATACTGATGTCACTGACTTACCTAATTTAGTGATATTGTGGTAGACGATCTACTGAATGAATTACCACAGAAGCGGAGCATTAGCCACCATATTGATTTTATTCCAGGAGCTAGTTTGCCAAACAAGGCTACTTACTGGATGAGTCCAAAGGATAATGAAGAAATCCGAAAGCATGTGCAGAATTTGTTGGATAAAGGACTGATTCGAGAGAGTTTAAGCCCTTGTACAGTTCCAACTGTTTTAGCTCCCAAAAAAGGAGGTGAGTGGCGAATGTGCACTAATTCCTGGGCCATTAACAAGATCACTATTAGGTACAGGTTTCCTTTACCTTGGATGGATGATATGATGGATTATTTGAGTGGGGCAGCGTATTTTTCAAAGATAGACCTAAAAAGCAGCTACCACCAAATCAGAATTCGAGAAGGTGATGAGTGGAAGACAGCTTTCAAGACTAATGAAGGCTTGTATGAATGGTTGGTTATGCCATTTGGATTAAGCAATGCCCCAAGCACATTCATGCAGTTGATGAACGAGATGCTGAAGGAATTCATTGGTAAATTTGTGATTGCATATCTGGATGATATACTTATATTCAGCAAGATGAAGGAAGAGCATTTTCAACACGTGAGGTATGTATTGGAAAAATTGCAGCAAAATAAATTACTAATAAATTTGAAGAAAGGTTCTTTTTTCAAGAAAGAGTTGATTTATTTGGGATTTGTAATTTCTGAGAATGAACAAAAAATGGATCTAGAAAAGGTTGCAGCCATAGTTAGCTAGCCGTCTCCCAAAATTTTGTTTGAGGCACGGAGTTTTTATGGATTGGTGAGTTTTTATTGGAAATTTATTAAAAAATTTAGTGGAATTTATGCACCCATGGTGGACACCATCAAGAAGGTAAATCAGCCTTTCCATTTAACAAAAATGGCAGAGAAGGGTTTTTAGCTGCTCAAAAGAAAAATTACTGAAAAACTGATTTTGAGACTACCAGACTTTAACAAACTTTTTCAAGTTCGTTGTGATGCCAGTGGAAGAGCCATTGGTGTATTACTCAGCCAAGAGGACAAGCCAATAGCCTATTTCAGTGAGAAACTAAATGAAAGTAGGCAGAAGTACATGTCTTATGACAAGGAATTTTATGCAGTGGTTCAAGCGCTAAAGAGTTGGAGACATTATCTGTTGGCCAATGAATTTGTCTTATTTTCAGATAATTATACATTACAGTATATTATGCAGCAGCATAAGCTAAACTATGAACATGCAAAGTGGGGGGAGTATCTGCAGAGTTTTATGTTTGTGTTGAAACACATCAGCGATCAAGCCAACAAAGTGGCAGATGCATTAAGCAGGAGGAATTTGATCCTACGGGAAAGTATGATACAAGTATTAGGATTCGAACATCTTAAGGACTTGTATGAGGTAGATGTAGATTTTAAAGAAGCCTATGAAGCTTGCCAAAATCCATTGTTGAGAGATAACAGTTCATGGTTGGACTATAATATGCAGGATGGGTTATTGGTCAAAGGAGGGCAGATGTGTATTCCCGAATGTTCTATGAGAGAAAACGTAATCCAGAAAAAGCGTAATGGAGGTTTAGCCATGAATTTTGGCATAGACAAGACCTTGGATCAGTTGATCCACTTTTACTATTGGCTGAAGATGCGCAGAGATGTATAGAGTTTTGTGACTAGATTCAAAGTGTGTCAGCTTGCAAAGGGACACAGCCAGAACACAGGGTTGTATACGCCCTTACCTATTCCAAACAAACCATGGGACTCAGTTAGTTTAGACTTTGTCTTAGGTCTACCGAAGACACAATGGGGATTCGATTCCATCATGGTGGTGGTGGATCGTTTCACCAAAATGGCACATTTCATTCCATGTAGGAAAACTTGTGATGCCACACATGTAGCACATTTGTTCTTCACAGAGATAGTCAAATTACATGGCTTGGTGAAGTCTATTATTTCGGACCGAGACGTTAAGTTTACATGACATTTTTGGCAGACCTTATGGAAAAAATTAAACACCAAATTGAACTTCAGTTTAGTGTTAGAGAATTATATATTACAGAGCAATGGAACACATAAAATATTGCAGAAATATAAACACAAAACATGCATAAAACAAGGGAGACACAAATATACGTGGTTCACCTAGTTTGGGCTACGTCCACGGAGAAATAGCCAATCCTTCTTTTTATATTATCCAGCAAACTGAAGAGATACAACCTAAAACAGATCCATTGTAATTCCCTCTTCGCTCTCAATCTCCTCTCTCTTCCTCACTCAGAATACAAATATGTATAGACGCAATACAATTCCCTCATATATAGCGAGGCGTTGCGTTCTAGGGAAAAAACCCTAAATTGAACACAACTTCTACCGTCAGATCTCTGCCTAATGAATTGCCCAGATTGACTACGAAATTACAACATTTTACAAGGCAATTTTACATCTATTCTTAGCTTCGGGGGTGTTGCCTCCAATCCCCCTGCTAGGGGGGGGATCCCAAAGGTTGCAGTTGCCCCCCCTGGACCCCCCCTATAGCAAATATTTTACGAGCGTCGTTGTCGCCCCATTACGAACTCGGGTCCAATGCGGCGATATCTTTGAATACAAAAGATAATCAGGCTCGACACCCAACATTCAACTTATCATCCACAGACCGATGGCCAAAACGAAGTGGTGAACCAAAGTCTAGGAAATTTATTAAGGAGTTTGGTTGGAGAAAATTCTCGACAGTGGGATCGTGTGCTTGCACAAGCGAGATTTTCTTATAACGATTCACCCAACTGAAGCATGGGTAGTAGTCCTTTCTAGATCCTATACAGAATGCACCCATGTGGAGTACATGAGTTACAGGATTTGGGTCAGTTGGAGCATAGGAGTGCTGATGGTGAAGATTTTTCAAAGGCAATCAGCGATTTTCATGAACACGTAAAATTAAAATTACAAGGCAGGAGCCAAAGATATGCAAGTAGAAAGCAGATTTGAAAAGGTGGAAGGTACAATTCAATGTAGTAGACTTGGTATTAGCACACCTATGCAAGGAGAGGTTTCCTAAAGGTGAATACAACAAGTTGAAATGGAAAAAAATTGGGCCTTGTAGGATTCTTCTGAAGTTTTCTGCGAATGCTTATGAATTGCAGTTACCCCCGGGTATAGAAATTTCACCCATTCTTAATGTTGCAGATCTATATCCCTACATTGCGGCAGCTGAAGAAGATAATTCGGAAAGACGAACACAGGACACTCAGAATGAGAATGATTCATGGATTAAACAGATGCCCCCAGCAAAGCCTTTAGAGATCGAATAGATCCTAGACACCCAGGTGGAAAGACGGACTCGAAGTAAAGAATATTTGTAGTACCTGGTCAAGTGGAAGGGTCATCCTATTGAAGACAATTCTTGGTTGGATGCTAGCCAGATTCAAAGCGTCGGGTACTCTACTGAAGAGCTCATGGACAGGAGCCATGAATTTCATTTACTCAGGGAGCTTGATGCAGGAGCATCCGAGTGAAAAGGCAACAGCTGGGAAATGTTTTTATTTTATTTTATTTTGCTAGATAGAGAGAAAAACATTTTGAGTTTTTGTTTTATTTTATTTCATTTAAAATTAAGGCCGACTCAACCATTGTTTGTTTTTAAAATTAGGAAAGCAGATCAAGATAGGATTAGTTAGGGACTTGTTTAAGGAAACTGTTAGACAATTGAAAAGTAACTAAGGAACAGTTCGTCAACTATAAAGAAACTGCTAAGAATGCATTGAAAAGGTAAAAACTAGAGCTCATGGAGGGGCTACCATCCAAAGAGGAGAGAGAGCTCAGAAATTATAATTTACAATTATTTTGAATCTCTATAGAAGCAAACAATTCTAAAATCTGTCATTAAAGAAGTAGAGTAGTTTTTATTATTTTTCCTTGTGCATAGATGTGTCAGGCATCGAAATGAAATCAAGATAGTGAAACAATTCATTAAAGGATCTGAATATCATCGACAAGAATCTGGGAATAGGAAGCATCTCAAACCGAGAACCAAACAAAGGTACACCAACATATACAATACAATTTTCCTTTTTTCCTCAACAAAAACACCAGGTACTATTATATTCAGTATTCAAACATATTCCTATACATTTCATTTTGTTTTCCATTTAACAGTTCACTGTACAAAATCTATAACCCTGAAAATCGTGGAAGGTTCCAAACCCATGCAAACCAAAAACATTAGAGTTCATAGGCTAAACACTAATCAACCAACGAGGGCATGAACACCTCTGAGACCACACACATACACAGAGGAACCGAAACCCCAAGGGTTATACCCGATTATAGACAGAACAAGCAACAGAGCGAGGAATAGAGAGTTGCAGACACAGAAAGACCCTACCCAGGTTTTCCCTAAGCCCACAAATAGTCCCAAGGACGAAGTCATGGAGCAATGTTCCCCTAGAAAGACCTGCAAACCACCACAGAACAGGGCAGTGATTAGATAGATTCACGATACCAAAACACAATGAACATCAAAATGAAACAGGAGTGAGGATTTTACCTGGAGGAGGACTAATTCTGTGATGGAGGAGGAGAGACGAGACCCGCAACAGAGGGTTTCTCCAAAAATAAGTGCCATGAAAGCGTTCTGCTTACTCACCAAGGAGCCAAAATGTTAGAACCTCAAAAACGAAAGGTGAAATTGCAACTGGAACAAGAAGATTACCTGAGAGAAAGTTCCTCAAACCACCCTGTGTAGCAGTTAAGCGAGAACCTGTGTTTGCAAAGCCGAACCATCACCAGACCCAACATCAAGCACACAAATCAGCACAAAATAGAGCAGAAATGAAGCTTGAGCCAAATGACAAAGACAAATAGACTTATAGGTGGAAAATGACCTGAAACCCTCCAAAAACCAGAGAAGTGAATCACCACAAAGAGGGAGCAGAGGCACAACACCAACAAACAACAGGGAACAACTGAAGCACAGCAAACCACCATATGGGACAAGCAAGGCACGATACTTACCAACCATCACAAGAACCAGGCGAAAGCACCGAGCACCCACAAAGCCAAACCATAGCAAAGAAGGAATGACTTCCAAATACCCACAGTGAAAGTGATAACCCATGGTTGCAAGCCCGAGGCCAGTATAAAAATTAGATAGAATATCATAAATCACATTAAAACCATATGTCAAAAACCCTGCCACAAACTTCAATTCGAAAATGAAAGAATTAAACGGTCACAGCTATGTGTCCCTCCTTAGGTTGCCACCATGGAGAAGGATCCAACTTCTATTTTTGTGATGACATTTCAATGATTTCATTTTCAAAGAACCATGCATTTCATAGGAAAAGAAAATACATTGACACACATTACCACTTCATTTGCAATATTTTCAATAATGGTGAAATTTCTCTTCAATTTTTTGGATCTAAAGATTAGTTGGCATGTATGTTCACCAAAACATTGGGAAGAATTGTTTTTGAGTTTCAAAGATAGCACTTCTACATTATCACTATTGAATGATGTAACAATTGAGATTGAGTGGGACTGTTATAAATGTAACTTATTCTCATCCATTGACCAAGTATGCATAGATTAGTTAGTTGGGCGATTAGTTGAATTGGTCCTATGCTATTTATGGAAATTTGTTATCCAATTGGATAGTTGTTAGTGTTTTATAATATCAAACCTATATGGTTGTTGGTTAAATCTATTATGCATCATCTATTTAATCATGAGAAGGGAAAGCATTCCCCATGACTGTTCAAGTGTTCTATTCATACATGTATTTTCGTATCACATTAACATATATAATACTATGGTATATATAGAGAAAGTCAATATAATTACAAGAATATACAATTTTTTATGTAGGTGAATTATGAGAGGATATATTAAAATTGTTTTTTCTTTCAATTGAAAAAGAATTATTAATTTTTTTTCATTTTTTTATTATATCAAATTCAGATTTAAACCTAAATTCAAATTGAAACTTGTTAAATAGAGATCTTCATGGCTATAGTTTTCCTTCTACTTGGAGGCCACGGATACCATGGAATTAAAAAGAGGATGTATATCATCGAGGTAGAGATGGCAATTATTGTGTGTGATTGATAATCTATGCTTATTACCTATGTTCTTGTGCCTTTTCTCTATTCTTGTTACCTATGTTCTTGCAAGTCATGGAAAAAATTTCAATTATTTTTTTCTCTAAGAAAAAAAAAATCATAATTTCATTACTTCTTTAAAAAAATTATAAAATTACATTCTTCATGATGAGCCTCAGTACTACAACAAGAATGTTGCAACTCCCAAGGCTACCAACTTTAATTATCAACCTGGGGTTCGTACAAACGTAAGAGGTATTGACACTATATATGCAGCATACAATGTGTACTTACTTCATTGTCATGATGTAATGGAGTGAATGTAATCAAATCAAATCCTAAACTAATTGCATAAATGGAAATGCCTGAAATGGAAATCTTAACTTATTGTACGAAAGAAAATACAAGGAAAACTTATTCTAATTGCATAAAGTAAATATCAAGAACTAAATATCGATCATTACATTCCAAAGAGTTTAGATCCATTGATAGAGGTCATTGGATGTGGCAATGAAGAGAACCTTCATTGTATTATCCAATTCATAAATATGTCCATTAACCCAAATTGTTGAGATGTTTTGCAGGGGTAAAAAGGCAAGTCCTAAGTGGTTTTTATTCCTCCTCAACCATTGATTTAGAGCCTAGGGTTCATATCTCAACCCTAAGGGAAAAAAACCAAGATTTTTGAGCAAATCTGGGTAAGTATATACATGTTGCAAGAGTGCTACAGGAAGTTACAAGTGTTGCTACAAGAAGTTACAGGCTGCTACATGGAGTTATGAGATTAGCTACAGGAAGATATAATTCACCGAATGACCAAGAAAATAAAATCCAAATTGGATGGGAAAAATTTTGTTATTAAATATGATTTCTTAGGTCTCCATTCCAAGTGGAATCACTCAAAAATATCCTTGTTAACACATGCTAAAAAATAACAAAAAATTACTAGTCTAAAATCTAGAAACTCAACAACTAGTGAGCTAGTTAATCTATCAAATGTCTAAATTAATAAAGTGAAAATGCAATGGGGTAAAATATTTTATTAACTTGAATATTTTAGTGATATAATTCAATTAGAATCAATGCAATTGAATCTCATTAGCATGTTCTAAAAAATAACACAAAATTACTATTATTTTCCACAAGGGACTTCCATAAATTTATAATTGGGAATAAGAAAACTAATCCAAGTAGCTCAATGATTACTGTGAACTTCCAAAGCTATTCCAAGGGATCATGTTTTTTATCCTAAAAAATAACTTACTTCAACCATGTAACCCAATCCTACAACAAGGAATCATCAATACTAAATTCAGAAATAGAAAAACTAGAACAAGAGATGCATGTGAATAACAAGTGAAAAGAAGAAAAATAAATTATACAAAAGGGCTCGAAGGCTCCTAGGATGTCAAAGGCCAAGGACGGCATGTCCAAGCCCAAGGAAACTCAGAGTCCTATGAAGGAGACCAATATTTAGAAGTTGAACATGGCACCAATATTCATTATTTCCATCAATACAATTACATCCCTACCAGAAATGAAATTGGAGCTACAAAAATACAAGTGTTCTCCACAAGAAGACTAAGAAAAATCAACCCCTAGATGAAAATTCGAATTGGTACTTATACAAGATGATGAGGAATCATTCTCCTTGAAAGGAGAAATCATTCCCCTCGAAAATACCTCAAATAGTGGATCTGGTTCCCAACACTAGGAATCTACATTAAATGACAGGGAACACATTCCTAGATTTTCTCAATCATTGGAGGTCCAGAATTTGTGCAATAATATCATAATATATTATTGATATATTATCCAATATTGATCCTCCATTAGTAGGTAGCAAGTCCCTAAATTATCTTCGCTTCCAAATCTTCATAATCTACCCAATATTCTCAAAATATTCCACAAAAATAATTAAGATTAGGCACAAATATGAAATTATCCATAAACCTTCCTAATGAACATATTCAAGTTAAAAATATGTTATCTAATGCAAAAATATAGGTTTAATGTGCTGAAGGATTGTCAGATGGGCCTTAAATTATGTCTAATTTAGAGGCTCGTCACTTCACATGATTTCTCAAACATTTTCTACTGATAGTGTTCACCCAGGATATTTTAATGTATTATAAAAGAAAATTAATGTCAACATATGTAACTACTCTTTCTCAGTTTGATTCGGTCCAGTATATCAAAAATAGAAATTCCGCTTATCAACTCACAGGATGGATATCATTTACATACTAGAAATATGACACTAATATCTAGTATTAAAATAAATAGTATTCTTAATATTGATAAAAGGAAAACTTTAATATAGGAGCATCTCTTACTCCCACACTTCATGGAAAGGAGGGTCATAATAGTGTCAAATTTTCTCATTCTCATTTTCCATTATCATCTATTTCTATTATCAAATACAATAAATACATGTCATGCAATTTAAGTTACATAAATTTCTCCATTTGTAGATCAAACCCAAAAATGTTCCAAATATTTCACAAGTTCATTTTTCACATAAATAAATCTACTAATTATCATGGAAAAAGTTATAAAAATATTAAAATTTTATTTTGTTTCAATGCTTGGACTTTTTCATGGCAGTTTTCCACCATTTTGCTTTCTTGACAATAATGATGACTTTTCAATTCCATCGCAATTTAAAAATGTCCATTGTTATGATCGTCCAAGTGTTTTATTGTCTTAAAATCTCATCATATAAGAAGAATTTTCTTGGATAACAACTTATAGCATGCAATGACAAGTGAAGTGCCCAAAGAGTGTGGAGAATGAAAAAATACACAACTCATTCGAAAGTGTGACACACCAATGTGTTAAGAATACCTTAATCAACATGCCTTGCTCTGTTAGTCTCATACAACATACTTCTCCTCAATTTTCCATATTTATCAATCAAGAAACTTTCCCATACGTATCTGCCACCTATTTTCCATATTTCTCTACTAAGAATTTTTCCCATAGAATTTAGAGACTTTGAGTCTTTTTGTTGTTGTGATAGGGTGTCATTCACCCTGTAATTATATAGTGGAGCATTTAAAAAATGTTGAGTAATAATAGGGATTCATTGCAAATCATTAGTAGGCAATGAATTTTAAGAAAAAATTAGTAAGATAATTGCAAGTGGTTTCTAACATGTAATTGGAAAAACCATAAATGGTTTATGGTTTTTTTATACCCATTTATTGAGTTCTACAGTTGAACAAAAGTAGCGTGTGTGATTTTTAACTTACTATTATGTTGCAAAAATTATTTAGAGTATTTATGTTGTTCCTCAAGACCCTTGTTGAGGGCACAAAGGCTATGGAACCATTATGACTATTTAGTTGTTGAATAGTACATTCAAAACTTTAGAGTGTGGGTTCCCCCCCTCTTTGAAGGATCTTGTAATCGTTTACTATTTTTTTCATTTGTTTTATTTTTTCATTTCTATTCATTTAAATTTTTATACACAATATTCCCTTGTTGGTTAGTGTAGGGAGCATATTCTAAGTTGCTATTTCCTTTCATGTGATATCAAATTGGATCCAAGGTGTTAAGGATCTACTTTATAAGTGGAGAAGTTTGATGGAACTAAATTTGTGATTTGCAAGCTTAAGATCCAAGACCTTCTTGTAGATCAAAATCCATGGGTTGAAATATTTGAAATCAAACCTAATGGTATGAAAGATGAAGAGTGGGTGATTTTGGAGATAAAGGAGAGAAGCCTTATAAGGAACTATTTTTACAATTCAATAGGGTTGAGTTTATGAAGAAAAAAACACATCAGCTCTCATAAAGAAGTTGGGGAGTTGTATCTGATTAAATCCTTAGTTAATAAAAATTTCCTAAGGAAAAAATATTTTCCTTAAGAATGGGTCATAGTGGTTCTGCAGATGAGCACTTAGATTCATTTAATAATATTGTAACTTTGGAATGAAAATGGATGTGGAGTATTATTGTATGACCCCTTTCTATTATTTTCTAGAATCACTAAGACAACCTAGTAATGGCCATTTGGCTTATGAAACTGTGTTTAAAAGTAGCTCTAAGTTAGAGAGTTATTAGAGTTCAATTTGATACTACTAGTTCCATTTAGAGATCAATCTAATACTAACAGTGTCAATTATCTAACTAGGAACCCCACCTTTCATGTGAAGGAAATGCATATGGATATCCAATACCATTTCCTTCGGGACATGGTAGAAAATGGAAAGGTGATCCTAGAGGAAGTTGATGTTATCCTTCTCTTGGAAACCTATTGTAGATACACCATGACATCCCTAACCTTCTTATCACCAACCAATGTCAATTTAATTTTTTATTTTAATTATTTTTGCAACACCATCCTTTGCAATGTGGCCTCCTTACATTATGTTGATATTATCTTTTGATTACCTAATTAACAATATGCTATATATGATGCTCAATGTTGTACTTTTCATGCACCCACATGTGGGTATCCCTAAGAGAATCCCCCCCCCCCCCGCGCATGATGTAGTTATCCAACTAATAACCCTATTGTGATCCACAAATAACTAGCTTCAGTTGTATATCATCCACTTCTATGCCAGTGCATTCAATCATTTTGCTTATTCATCTAATGAAGGTGGGCAATCTATTGTGAGGTATGTCAACCATTTTTCATTTAAGTTTTTTCATTTAATGTTCAAGACATTCTAGTATGGATCACATGCTAATATCATATTATAGATTTTTATTTGTTGTGTACTTGATCTCGTACATCACCTTAGTGTTTATCATGTGTCCTTAGTCCAATGTCACCTCCATTTGGGTCTTTTCTTTCCCTTTCTAGAAGGGGCATAAATGTGAGGCTATGACGATGGTAGTGTGTCACATACCCAATTCCGTTAATGACTTACTAAGATTATGGCGTACCCAAACATATTTTTTTTCTTTTTACTCGCTTGAAAATACAAGGCTAATACCACTTTGTCACATACCCCTACTAAATTTATCCTAACCATACATGTAAAAACTTGATTTTCATCTCCCATACATTTTTTCAAACACTTTACATGTAAAACTACTTTGTATACAACCAATTAAGTAGCCTTTTCTTGTATACATTTTGTTAGTGTCGGTCTTGAGCCCTCCATCGGTGATCAACAGCTCTTTGCATATGCATAGGTAGGTGTCTCATCAGCATCAGTTTTGCATCCCGTTAGGCATGCCATAACACTGATGGAGGAGCTGGTCTTTGTTCCCTTCTTGGCTTTGCTGGAATCAGGTCATATCATTTGAATGAGCTTGTGTTACACTTGTTTTATTTTTGTCTTGAAATCCCAAGTCTAGGTCTAGGGTTTTGGTCAAAATCACTGCAAGGTCATGAGTCAAAGGTCTAATAGTCCCCAGCAAGCCGGAACGAGGTATGTAAATATGTTCCATTGATATTTTTCATCAGCTACAGCTCATTTATACCTTGGATTTAAAAACCCTGTTTTTAAACCCAAGGTCATGTGAAATTTGCAAAAATAAGGAAAATTTTCAAAATTCTTTAGAATGCCGGCAATAACCCTGGTTTCCTCGCCAGAATCCATCAGATAGTCAACCTGCAAAAAGAACCGAGTTAAAGCACTCAAAAGATCAAATTCAGGCAAAGTGAACTTAAAACAGTGTTAAAGTGAATGTCAAAACATAAAACATTAGAAAGTGGGTTTGGTGATTTAAATTTTTCAAATTTGGGCCTACAAAGACTAAATTCCCTCTAAACATGTCTCATTATGCATTTGAGAGTTTGCAAAGACAAGAGAGAGCTCAAAGAAGGCGATTTGCAGCAATTGGGTTCATTTCCAAGGGGCGCGACCACTCAAACCAAGTGCGCGACCAGTTGGGCGGGGCGCGACCACTCAGAGCCATCTCTGCAGTGCTTTTTTCCAAGGGGTGCGACCACTCAGCAGGGGCACGACCACTCAGAACAGGGGCGCGACCACTCGGCCTGAATTTGCCAGAAACCCTCCAAATCGATCAAATCGCCCTCCTAAGTTGCTAAATCGATCGAGGTAGGCTCTAAATTCATGAATGATGCCAAGGGATGATGAAATAATGATGTGTTTAATGGATTTATCATTTAAGATTTGCAAGAGAATGGTAAATTTGGTTGTTGTTAATGTAGGCATTATGCTAGGGTTTGTGTGTTTTTTCAAGGTTTTAAGTCCCTCTTTTTCCTTCCTTGTTTCCTATGAAATTTAATTCACAAATGTTGTAATATATCTATCTCTTCTCTCATTTGCACTAAATACTAAATTCCCATCCCAAATTCCTAAAACCATATCCCTCCCCAAAATCCTTTACAAAACCCTAATGCCCTTTCATGTATTCTACCCAAACCATAATACCCTCCCCACAGCAAGCAAACTAAATAAACAACAGCAAGGAAAACAAAAGAAAAACAAAAAATATAAAAATATTATGTGAAAAGAAAAAATAGCAATAATATGCCAAAATGACCAAATATGAACAAAAGAGATATTGCTGTGTATAGTCATCGAAAAAAAGAAGGCATGCTGCTATTATATATCCATAGAAAAAACAAGAAAGATGCAGCTGTGTATATTTATAAAAGGGACATATTGCTGTAGTTATTGTCTACAAAAATAATGTTGCTGTGTCTCCCCAAAACCAAACCCTGTTTTCCCTTTTACTCTTTTCCTTTTGAAGTTGTCAATGAAATCCCTTTTCTCCTTTTGACAAAAATGTAAATAAAGCCCTCCTTCCCCTATGACCAAATGTACATGAATCCCTTTGAAACAACAGAGTTTGCCTCATGATGTACATTAAAGGACAAAAAACTCAAATGAATAATGCTGTCCCATACCCCTGTTGAAAGGTATGTCCTTTCCCTTAGTTACTATCATACATGTTTTCCCTTATGATAAAATCCTAATAAAGTATTTCGTTGCAAATGATTTCCTAAAAGATGAGATGATATGTGTAACATTTTGTGAATTATCCCTAAAAATCCCTGTTTTTATATATTTTCCCATTCCTTATTAAAAATCCCTCCCCTAACATTTCCCTTATGATTTTTCCCCTTGAAAACAGCATACTTCTCAGCATTTTTGCAGGCAGAGGCAGCAGTTCATTTTATCTTTCAGTTTGCCCATCTTGCTCCAAAACCATGTCAGATACCGAGACTTATGAGCAAGGTGATGACCATTCATCATCTACAGAGGTAGAGGTACAACAGAGGCCTCGTAAGGGGGGCAAAGGTGGTCATCATAGGAGACAGGAACCCACTTCTTTGGCAGAATTGCAGGCCTGTCCTTTGGCCATGAATGGTTTCCGCTATATGTCATGTTTTCAGTTCTGTGAGAGGCTTGCTCAGATTCAGCATCACAGGGAGTTGGCACATTTATTTGTTTTGCACCTTCATGATGGGCAGGTCACTCTTGCAGGGATGAATTTTGTACTTTCTCCGGAGATGATTTCAGAGGCTACCAGGATACCAAATGTGGGTGAGGTGTGGCCCAAGTGCAAATTGCTGGATTTTGTTTATTTTGAGCCATATGTCAGGCCAGCATTTGTGAGTCATTTGTCAGGGGTCTTTCCTTTCAGATTCCTCCGGGCGGAGTATGCTTCGATCATGCGGCTTATCATGCAGTACTTTACATGCGAGGGAAGATTTTCACAGGTCTTCTCTTGTCACATTCACATGTTGATGCACTTTACCCGAGTGAGGATGATGAACATCCCGGTTTTCTTCTTCCAGGACATTCAGAGGATGGCGTCCGTGTTTCA
>APFE030845385.1:159409-176085 GCA_000404065.3 Pinus taeda
CCCAAAAGCTCAAAATGCATGCAAATTTTGACTTTCTGCCCCTTTTTTGAGTTGCAGAAAGCAGTCTTGGGAGATTTGATTTTTGAGGGGACAAATCAACTCCAAATTCAGAAATTCCAGTTGGGTTGGAAAGTAGACTCCAGACCTTTCCAACGAGCTATCTTGCACCTGATTTGGACACCGAGAAGGCCCTCAAACAGAGCTGCCAATGCGCGCGACCAGTCAAAGTCAGGGGCACGACCACTCAGGCAAATTTGCCAGTTTTGACCAGTTCGGCCAGCAAAGCACTGTTTTCACCTTGGTTGACTATTGAGGCATGTAAATGATGGATTTTTGTGTAAATTTCATGGCACTTAGATATTTTTACTCTTATTAACCACTTCTAGAAGCTTCTTTGATGTAAATGGTAAATATTTAATGCATGGATAGGTTTCCTAAGTTTTAGAGGCAAGTTGTTGTGCTGGCCTATTTTCTAGTGATTAATTTAGAATTAGTTGCAACAGCTCCTAGGAATCTAAGCTCGACCCCTAGAGGTGGGGAAAGGAGTTAGACCTTCTATATTATGCCTTCTCTTACTCATTTTCATGGTTGGACTCTAGAGGGAGAAGCTCTATTGTATTTGTTACTTGTATCTCTGCAATTTGAGGAAAAGGAAGGCCAGGGTTTTGCAGACTTCATTGTGGATTCTTGTGGATTATTGTGATGATGGTGTGTTTCCTACTTGTCATTGTAAGTGTGTTTATGTGTTCCATCTCTTATTCTCTTACTGCTAATTAAACAAAAGAAGTGATAAAGTTTGAATTCATGCATGCCATGCTCAGCTTTCAATTTTGTTTAATATTTATGTTTTCCACTGTCTAGAGAGGATTCGAATTCATTGTTTGACCTCTTTAGCTTCTCTACTTTCCTCCTTGATCATCTATTCCAGCTAAAGGCATCAGCATAAACTCCTACCTTGCCCCAAAGACCCACCTGCAAAAACTGAGCTCAATCCCCGCACCCTGAATTGCACTCCCTCCAATTGCCACCAAAAAAACCCAAAAATTTTAAATCAACCCCCCTTATCAGTTTACTAGCCTAAAATCCTTGTTCCTAATTGGTCAACTCATCCTATTGACAAAATTCACCGAGTTTGACCCGAGAGAGCCTTCTCATACCTCGTAGGGCTAGCTACGAGGTGAAATGGTTTGATGTAGCTTTGAGGTTTGTCTATCTCAGCCTAGGTGAAATCTCAAGTGCTAACACATTTTTTCAAACATTTTGTATCAAATCAGATAAGAAACATTTCACTTATTTTACTTGTAACATACTAATTGAAATATACTGGTCAATCATGAAACTTTTGATTTTTGTCTTTAAGGTACTTTTTTAAATAGTTTGTATGTAAATTGTAATAAAACACCTTTAACACATTTCTTTAAATATTTTTCATGCAAATAGGCATAGACTAGCTACAAAAAGACTATCATACGCTAATATACAAAAATACTATATCCATCCAAAAAACAACATTTTCATTAGCACACTTTATCAAAAAATTTGCATGCAATGAATCATTAAATCATTTAGGAATTTCTTCAAACCTTTTGCATGTAAATTAATATAAGAAAAATTCTAAGGGAATATCTACTAAATTATAGTAGTCCAAGTTTAAAAATTGAACCAGATGATTAATGGGATTTCCCCCACTGTGGTCCAAGTTTCAACCACTAGAACCTCCCAAATGAAAATTTATAGCGGAAATTCCAACTTGACCTATTTTATGGATGATTTTAGAATCATCCATGAAGCTCAACTTTGTTTGATCATATATCCTGAAACATCAATACCTAAGATTTAAAATTTGTACCAAATGATCAATGAGATTTCCCCTCACTATGGTCCAAGTTTCAACTTATGGAACCTCCCATAAGAAATGTTATAGTAAAAATACCAATATGCCTTGTTTGAAGCATGATTTTAGAAGCATCTAGAACGTTTGATTTACTTTGAAAATATCTCATAAAATATCATGAATCAAGCTCTGAAAGTTTGAACAGATGATTAGTGATATTTTCCCTCACTATAGTCCAAGTTTCAACTTCTGGAACCTCATAAACAGAAAGTTATAGCAGAAGTTCTAATGTGACCTATTTAAGGATGCATTTAAGAAGTGTGACTTCCTCTAATCATAGTTCCTAAAATTTCACAACCTGAGATCTAAAAATTGGACCAAAGGATCAATGACATTTCCCCTAACTATGGTCTAAGTTTCATCTTCTAAAACATCCTAGAAGAAAATTTATAGTAGAAATGCCAACATGACATGTTTAAAGAAGAATTCAGGAAGCCTGTCATCCTCAACCAGTGTTATTACAAAATTTAATACATATAAAAAGCTAAAACGAAATAGTATAACATCTACAAACATATAAAAAATAAAAATAAAAAAATGAAGGGTAAATAAATGTACATATAAAGTTTTTGGATATAGAAAATAAATAATCATGCATAAGAGATATGTATCTTGATTCAAATATTTTGTAATCTAGAACTGAAGAAGGGTGAGCCTCTCCACCCAACCATAAGCTCAACTATGTTGTCATCTTTCTCATAGATGGTCAACCTCGCATCAAATCTCGATGCCTTGAGGAAAAAATAAAATCAATTATTTAGCACATATTTTTCAAACCATATTTAACACTAAAAGTGAAGTCCACTCTCCTCCGCACACAAGAAAGGATCTTAGTGTTTAGCCTTTCCATTCCTTGACCAGACCCATAGATATTCACAAATGACTTGATGCAAGTATCCATAGCACAAGGGAGTCCTTTTTTAATCTTTGTAGTCCCTCTACCATCCCTTCTTTAAAAATCCTTGTTCCACACACAAACAAGCCAACCCTACTCCTCAAAGCCATCCAGTCCAAGGAAAAAGCACCACAACACATTCAATTATTCTTACACAAGTTGTCACTAATTCTCATGCCAATTCAATTCTGAGTGAGAGAGTGAAAAATGAGTGCATGGGAAGAATAATGGAGTAATTCTTAGAACAAAAAGGCTAAAAAGAAAAATACCCTCCCTATTATTTTTATAATCACACCTTGAGCCTTCATCTTCCCAACCTTTCAAGTTTTTGGGGAGACTAGCCATCACATCCAAGGGAAATATCCACCCAAGGTATATTTTTCCTCTTAAGTCAAGTTTCCTCCCTCCCTAAGGCATCATAATCTATTGGTTTTCCCCTTTCTTAACGTCTAGCATTTTTGTTAATAAAAATAAACATTACATCATATAATAGAGTTTGACATCATAACATCCATGTTGGAACCCAAGCATTATATGTTTTAATTACATTACAATTTTTTGGGTATTGAAAGGATTGTCACATAGTGCTTCATGATTTTCATACATAATACTTATCATCATTTTCCGATATCCATTATCTCATCTTTTGGCTAGTTGTTTTCAGTCACTCATGTTGGTTCCTTGTTGACCTTGTCCATTAGAAGAAGGGTTGTATATACCTAAGGTTGATGAAATTGTAAGAAAATAAAAATCAAGAGCCAAATGTTAAAATGAAAAAGAAGCTCATGGGATGTAAAGCAAGAAAAATCTAACCTAGAGCTTAATCTCTACCCCCTCTTATATAGCCACTCATCCCGAGAGTATCTATGTGTATCACCTCTATCAAAGTAAAATGAACTATTTACAAACAACCCAACCCTAATGAAGTTATAAAATACTTATCATAAGGGGGTTTGTGTCATTAATATATGATTATCAATTAATATTTTTAAGCAAGGGATGTAAAGAAATAAAAAGGAAAATATTAAGGGCTTGGAAAAAATGTAAAGGAAGGTAACTCAAGTAGTTAAGTGCTCCACATATACAAAGGCACTCATGAACAATGGTTTGATATAACCTAGCATAAGACCATGAAACCTTTCATGAATTAAACTTAGGGCCATGGTATCTACCATTAACACCAATCATTTGAAATGGTCGACCTAAAAACTACTCCTCCCGTTAGGATTTGAAACACCTAGTAAGGTCATATGATAAACATTCCATAATTAAATGAGGCTACTTATACAAATTCATAAGCTAGTTAGGCATTTGAAGATAATTCTTATGGAAAGTACTTTGATGAATTCAACATTAAATATGGTCCACCTTGATGATTTTATGGTTCATGTACACACGATGTTTATCTCACTTGATTTTTTATTATGTGCTACTTATTGCTTCCAGGTACAACTATCATCCCTTGAGGGGTTGCATGTAACTTCTCCAACACTTGAGAGATGATGTACAACTACTTTGATGATGACATAGGGTGCTAGATAGAGAATGTTGAGCCATTTAAAAAAAGAATTGAGGGGAAGGAGGATGGAGCGCACGCAAAAAGGTTTCGGTTAGGGATTTTCGCGCATCCACTACAGTCCGACGCGGCTAGGGTTTCGACAGATTAGGCTACAACCGCCGTGGTCACAGCCCAGGATCTCCACAGCTGCAGCAACCCCATCGGTTTCTCCACCAGTCGTTTTCGGTCGCCGACAGTTATGGCTGACTTGGAGCTAGAAGCAGTGGATTATTCGGAGGATCCTTCGCCGGACAAATCTATTTTCGACATCCCTAGTTTCGCCACTAGCTCTCGTTCTGCTCCTTCAGCTTCAATTGTTCCGGTACCCCCTCAACAATCGCTCTCCGTTCCACCTGAAGTTTACCTAACCTTTCCTTCATCTGCAGGCTCATTCCCTACCAAATCGTCGTCGTTCGAGGTCCCCCCACTCTCGTTGGGCGCCCTGCAGTTCCTGGCTTCACACACCCCGCCCTCGCCCTCCTTTGATACTCAGGGGCCCCGCCTCTTTTCGGAGCCCTTTCCCCCACCTCCCATTCCCCCTGCATCCCGTCCCTCTGCTCCAGGTGCCCGTCAATCCGGATGTTTCGAGACACCAGCTGTTGCTAATTGCCCTGCTGACCCCCCACCCCGGGAGGGCATTACAAATCCCCTGGTTGACCATCCATCGTCCCCCCGCACTGGTAAAAAGAAAACAAAGTGTGTTAGAACTACAACACGGGACATCGCCATCAAATTCGACGAATCAAGGCCTCTCGGGGAATTCATGGACATCGCGAACATTGTGTTGGTAGGGCACGTAAGGGGAAGGACTTATACGGCGCAGAGACTCAAGCAATGGGTACAGGAGATCTGGGGGGGTGTTCTCTTTGATCTACCAGCGGTTCATGTCCTCCCTAGGGGTTGGTTCTCCCTCAAATTTTCCAAGGAATGTCAAACTGATCTTGTGTTGGGCCGATATTGGCATATTGAAATGGCTCCGGTCCTTCTAAAGCACTGGAACCCTCTCTTCGATCCTGAACGGGAACAACTTGGTTCTGGACCAATCTGGGTTTGATTACCAGGACTACCAATACCTTTCTGGGCAGAAGAAGTATTTATTAGGGTAGGAAATGCCTTGGGGACATATCTGGATTATGACCGCACATATGTGGAATCTGGGAATCGAACGCTTGCACGGATTCTGGTCCATCTGGATACCCGCGACGGACTTGAGGAACAAATCACGCTACAGTGGGGGAGGTGTATAAGGGTGCAACCGTTGGACTATGAAGGAGTCCCCTTCCGTTGCAGACGATGCCACAAAGTGGGGCACCTTGCGAAGGAATGCCCACTCAACAAGAAATCAGATGATGCTCCGAGAGCCACCTCAGCATCCACCAGGACGGCATCCCCCATAGTCTCTCGCCCCCCCTCTGCGGGCCAGACCCCTCCGACTACAGCGCCCATGGACGATCCGGGACTACGGTGAACCTCGCCTCCAAAAACAAGGGCACGCTCGGCAGCGGAAGCGGGTATGAATTCGGGTTCTCCTAACCCATCTTTTCTCTATTCTGTTGATGTTGATGTTAATCATGTTATTGGATCCTCCCCTCAGACATCCATGGCTCATTGCACTATCTCATCTCCCCCTCTCGTTTGCAACACTGAATCCATCATGTCCACATCCCCCCCCCCCCGCGGTTCGATCCTCCCCACTCCCACAGGGATCATCTCCTCCTCATCCATATTTCCTCCGATCTAGGAATACGGCAAAAGCACCTTCAGACTGCCCCTCGGGATTGGGCATTGTTATACCTGAGGGGACATCTTTGAATTCCAGGGGGCAAAAATCCCATCTCTCAAAGGCCATCAAAAGAGCTGGGGCAGAGGTGATCTCTGACCGGCAATCGACCATCGACGGGGTCCTTAGAGAAGGACACACCCTGAGAGGTGTTCCCCCATGAAGTGTTTATCCTTTAACTGTAGAGGACTGGCTAGTTCCTCCAAGAAACTAGCCTTGAAGCGACTTATTGAATCTGACCCTATCGACATCATTATGCTGCAAGAGACACTCTGCTCAGCAGACCAGTTAACGGGAGCCATGCAGACATTGGTCCCCGCCTGGTGCTTCCATGCCATTGATGCTGTGGGACGATCTGGGGGTCTGGCTATTGGTTTTAACCCCCGCTCCATAAAGATGGACTCGGCCTGGGGGGGACCGAGGTTCTTGGGATTGGACATCTTCTCTGCTGAACTAGGCATGACTCTCAGAGTTGTCAATGTATATGCACCTTGCTCCCAAAGAGAATCGTTCTGGCAGCACCTATTACATCTCTCCATGATGAATGAAGACCGGGTTATCATTGGTGGAGACCTAAATTTCTCATTAGGGTTCAGGGAGTCATGGGGATCAGATGCTCAATTTGACCCCATTACTGATTACATGACCAATCTGCTTGAGCAATCAAACTTTCTGGACATTCCTATGTAGTGCCTTCTTCCGACATGGAGGAACAGACGGGTTGGGGATGCTGCCCTTGCTCGTAGACTCGACAGATTTCTTATGAAGGGGAATCTACAACAACGCTTACATCTCTTCAGGCAGTGGGTTGGCTTGGGAGGACTATCCGATCACAATCCTATATTTCTGGAGATTCAGGGTCCCTTCAAAAAGCTTAAGGCACCCTTCAAATTTAATCACACTTGGCTAAAGGATCTAGCATATGTCAAGTTGATAGTGGACTACTGGACATCCCATCCTATCAATGACACAGAGTCCCCAGCCATAGGTTTCTGCAGGAATCTCTCTGAGATTAAACACATATCTATAAAATGGGCAAAGGAGAAACAGATTCGTGATTCTGCACAGCTCATTCAAATTGAGGCTGACTTAACCTCTCTCACCAACGATAGAGGATTGGGTTTCATTTCAGCTGAGGACAAATGCAGGCTAATTGAGTTGGAGAATCAAAAAACCAAGATCCTCAAAGAGAGAGGAATCCATCAGGTTAAGAAGTCGGGCTTTATGGATACAAGCTGGGGATGACAACTCGAAGTTTTTTCATAACTTTTCTAAGTGCAGGAAAGTATCTAATACTATTTGGAAACTCCCCACCCCAAATGGCAACCTCGCTGATAACTTCAACAAGCTCGCTCACCTGGGTATCACTCATTTCAGGAATCTATACAAGTGCCCCCGGGAAGCCAACCTCCTTGACATCATCAATGTGGCAAACCATTTCCCGCGATTTGTAGAGGAAGAAGACATTGAATCGCTCATTAGCCCGGTCACGGCAGAGGAGCTGGAAGGAGTGCTGAAGTGGTTCAAAAAAGACAAAAGCCCTGGGCCGAATGGATGGACCATTGAATTCTACTTAGCATTCTTTGAGGTTCTGGGACAGGATCTGCTAAGGGTGGTTGAGGAAAGCAGGATTACCCATTCTATATATCATGCCATCAACTCTACTTTCATAGCACTCATACCTAAATCTGATTCCCCAACGTCCTTTGATGATTACAGGCCCATATCCTTGTGTAACTGCCTCTATAAAATCATTTCTAAGACCATTGCAAACTGTCTTAGACCTATCCTCTCTCGATCTATTGCTCCTCAGCAATTTGCTTTCCTAGAATCTAGACAGATCCATGAAGCCATCAGACTCGCCCAAGAAGCTTTTCATTCCATATGGTCAAAGAATCTGAAAGCCATTCTCCTCAAAATTGACCTCTCAAAAGCCTTCGACCGAGTCAGCTGGCTCTATATTAAAATGATCCTCATCCACCTGGGGTTCCCCCATGCCTACATCACTTGGATAATGGCATGTATTACCTCCCCCTCTTTCAGTATTCTTATCAATGGCTCAGCCACACCATTTTTCCACTCTGAAAGGGGCTTGAGACAAGGGTGCCCCCTATCTCCCCTGCTCTTCCTCTTGGTCATGGAAGGTCTCAGCCGTCTCATGGAATCTACGAAGCGGGATGGAGATATTGGAGGCCTTCGCATATCTGACCTCTGCTACCTTACACACCTTCTCTTTGTGGACGACGTTCTTATTCTTCTGGATGGCAATATACGAGACTCTAGGACCTTTTCAAAGATCCTACAACTATTTTCAGCAGCCACGGGGATGATGCCAAATCAGAGGAAATCTACCATCACTTGTGCCCGTACTTCTGCTCAGGAATCCCGGACGGCCCTTCAGGCCTTCACCTACACTGTCCACCCACTGGATAGAGGGCTCAAATACCTGGGTTTCAATCTGAAGCTCACATGTCAAAGGATTGCTAATTGGGTCTGGCTGGTTGCCAAACTGGAGAAAAGACTTACTGGCTGGAGTTACAGATATCTCTCTAGAGCTGGTAGATTGGTGCTCATTAAATCTGTGTTAGAGGCTACCCCGGTCTTCTGGATGGCACTAACATGGATACCAAGAAATATTCTTGGGCGACTTCAGCAGCTGTGCAATCTATACCTCTGGAATGGGAGCCAGGACAAGAGAATCTTTGCATGGATCAGCTGGAAGAAAATCGCTCTACCCAAAAAATGGGGTGGATGGGGCCTCAAAGAACTACCAGCCTTCACCATGGCTCTGGTAGCCAAAATGGGGTGGACATTACTAACCAGCCAAAATCTCTGGACTCAGGTCTCCTATCACAAATATATATGGCCCCAAAATATTCTGGATTGGGCTCGATTACCAACCTGGTCTTCTAAGGGATGTTCATCAGTTTGGAAGGCTCTGGTCCATGCCCTTCCCCTCATTCGAGACAATCTTGCTTGGCAAATCAATGATGGTTTGACGGGCAGAATTGGATTGGATCCATGGATCAACAGTGGGGGCAGGCACATCCTAAATCCGGATCTAATTGCACACCTCCAGTCCCGTGACATCAGACATTTTGCACATATCGCCGATCTACAACACACTGATATTTTCTCCCAAGCATGGAAGTCGGCTCAGCAACTGGATCTCCCACCACAATGGCATCTATTCACTGTAGCTTTATCAGAATCACACATTCGAATAAAACAAGGCCCGGATGAACTAGTATGGTGCCCTACGGATCATGGTATATATGCTCCAAAGTATGGATACAAAGCTCTCATATCCCATAGCATACCTGATCTGATTCTCCCGTGGTGGAATACCATTTGGAAGCTCAAGGCTACACCTCGCTCCAAACTATTCTTCTGGTGTGCCCTCAAAGGCATTGTCCAAACAGGTGACTATCTTACTCAAAGATCCATCTACGGTCCATCCTGGTGCATTTTCTGTAAGGCTGCATCTGAAAATTCAGATCATATATTTCTGTTCTGCCCTACCATACACACCCTTTGGACCAACATTCGCAATCAATTGGGCATTGCTGAGAATTGGACTGGGAACGATCTATCGGACGCCTGGGAGGCTTGGACGCGCAGTCACTCGGGCTCAAAACTGTTAAATCTCCCCATCGCGGTATACCTGGCTTGCGCGAATTCGTACTATCTTCGATGAACAACTGATAGTTTGGAACTGGGTAGAAGCCTCTATTATCGCTGCATATCATGAGCTTCCCGACCCACCTCCTACCCGGCCCAGGAATATTCAACCTATGCCCAACATCGACAGAGCCATCCCGTGGGCATTTTTCGACGGGGCAGCAAACCAAACTGGGTGTGGAGGGGGTTTCGTTCTGCATATCAATGAACAACACCACTATCTCGCTAAAATGGGATTAGGAAATGGATCCAATAATTATGCAGAACTTTCGGCCATCCGAAATCTAATACATTTTGCTTTATTGCATCATCTTACTGATATTAATATATTTGGGGACTCAATGGTGGTCGTTAACTGGATCAATAATGTTACTGCATGTCATACGCACACTCTCGGCAATATACTTCATGATGCTCTCACTCTCAAAGCAGCATTTAATCATTTCTCTTGTGTACATATTTACAGAGAACATAACAGCGCGGCTGACCAACTATCCAAAGAGGCATCACTACTTCCCAGAGGCGAATGGCTAATGGTGGAACAGAATGGAGCAGAGGAGCACCGTTTCTACCACAGGCCATACATAGATTAGAGAGAACAGAGGGACAACAGTCCCGAACACTGACAGCAATGGAGTCTATTTTTGACATAATGAAACTGGTTTTTTGAACTATGGTTAATATTGTATTTTTGTAATAAAGAATAGGCTTGAACAGCTAGACATATGTATGTAATCTAGCATAATTTTGTAACTACCTTCTGACACACCACCCTGCGAGGTGAATTTTGTATGAACTATACAGTAATGCCATAGGCATCTTCTATATGTAATTTTCTAATATTAATGAAAATTACTGATTTTTCCAGTGAAAAAAAAAAAAAATATATATATATATATATAGATATATATATATATATATATATATATATATATATATATATATAATATATAATATATATATTATATATATATATATATATAATATATATATATATATATTAATATATATATATATATAAAATAAAATAAAATAAAATTAAAAAAATTAAAAAAAAAAATTAAATTAAAAATTATAAAAAAAATAAAAATAAATAAATAAAAATAAAAATAAAAAAATAAATAAAAAAATGACCTTGGAGTATTTTCTGATATAGTTATATGAGACTCTCTTCCCAGCCCTAATACCTTAGATGTTATTGTTGAAAATAGCAACAAGAAATGCTAAAAATAGAATTGCTATAAATAGCATTTCAGGATATACTCCAACTTTATTGGAAATAGCAAAAAAATAGAAATGCTAGAAATAGCATTTCGGGATAGATTCCAATTTTAATTAGTCCTTGAATTAAAATTGAGAATTCAAATTCAAATTTAGTCTCACCAACTATTTTAAAAATAATTAATTAATTCATCTTGAGTTAATTAGTTGGAGAAAATAAAACATGAAGTCTTTGTGAAGACATTCAACAGTTATCCCTTTGATTGAGGAAGTTATCCCTTAATTAAGGAGATAAGGATGAGTTGTATTTGAGTTGTAATTAGTTAGCTCAGTTAACTGAGTTAAGTCTAGTTAAATTAGTTCCAAACAATTGGAGGAACTAATTGTGAGTTCAGTCAATTAATGCATGGATGCATGCAACTAGTGTTCTGCAGATAACTAAATATTATCTCATAAATAACGCATGAATGCCAGTTCAGAGAAAGACCCAGTTGAGATCAAAGATAGGGAAATTGTACTATCAGTTGGAGGATTTTTTCTATAAAGGAAACTCATCCATGCAGAAGGAATTCACTCCTTCAGGATTGCGCAGTTATTTCAGAGGTCAAAGCAGTGTGTGAGGTGAGAATCACATAGGATACAACTGGAGGACCCAGGGAAAACTACGCAAGGAAATAGGAGGCTTGGAGAACTAAAGGAAGGCATATGTGTTGTCTATTCTGTCTATGAGCAGCAGTGAGGGATTGTACTAAGAGCTGGATAGCTTGAGAGCTAAAGTTTTGTGTAATCTTGAGATATTTCCACTTGTATGATAATACAAATAGCAGGGTTTTGGGCTGAGACTTTCCCCAGAGTATTCTTCTGTGTTTCATGTGTGACTGAATCTTCTTCTCTGTTATATGTGTTCTATTTGATCTTGCTCAAAATTTATTAAGCTTCCGCAAGTTTGATTGTAGAAGTAGATTAATTATTTTTCTTTAGTACATTGCATAATCAGTTTAATCTACGGTGAAATTTCTACAGTTATCACTCAGAGCTAAGTTGTTTCCTTGAGAACAGATTTACCCTTGAGGTGAAAGATATTTCTCTCATTTGGGATAGTAATTTCCAACCAATATTTAGGCTTGGTTTCCCAGTTAAAATAAATGGAAGATTAATTATAAATCCTCCTGAAAGGAACAAATTAAATAGAAGTCTTTATTTAAATAGCTTTTTTAACTAATTATAAAATAAATCAAAATATATATCTATTCCAACCAAGGAGCATAATTTTAATTTGAAAATCAGCAAATTTAAGAAGGAATATTTATTACTAAAACATTTAAAATAAACTCATTTGAATCAATAATTATTAAAACACCTAAAAAAATATCCATTAACAAATGGTCAATCTTTCAGGTAGCCTTGTCCTTATATCTACTCAAATTATAATTAATGAATCTACACTAAACAGTGGAATGAAATTTCTCATAAAACTCTTTTACAAATGAGTAAATCATGACTCATAAGAATGTAGTTCATGCAAACATTCACCTACATAGGTTTTCATTAATTAAAACTTCCTCTTCTCCAATTATTTTCCAGAATGATAAAAATATTTAGTTCCTGATACAAAATTTTCCAACCCTTTCTCTAAGTAAAAGAAAGTTCAATATATAAAAATTACATTTAGAAAGAATTAACAATTTCCACTTCTTTCTAGTTGTTACCTAAAAATACTAAAGAAAATAAATGCAATATATTAAGAAAATATATCCTCCATGGTTTTAGAAGCTCTTTTGTTGCCTTTCTTTTCTCTTTTCTTTTGCCACGTTGAAACTTTATGTGATAAGGGTAGGACATGGAACTTTTGATGATGAACTAAAAATTGTAAAGCTGAGTAGAAATTCTTAGATGAATTTTCTTCATTTTGGTCATATGGGAAGAGATATAATTTGAATATTTTGTTGGGTTGTGTTATATTCTTTCCACTACTAGCCCACCTAGTTAACCGGGGGGTTAGAGGAGGGGCAGAGCCCCCACTTCGTTGCGTCGATTGCACAGCAGGGGGGTCACAGGGGGAGCGAAAGCCCCCCCCTTCTAGGGGGCTTGAGGGGGGCTACCCCTACAGGATCCGGGGCAGTGCCCCAGGGAAAAAAAAATTGGACCCTATATTAGGTGGGGTGAGCCTATCTATGGTTTTGTGCATGGTTTTTGCACATGATTTTGGGCACGATGGTTTTCAGTCCATGGTATTGGATGCTTCGACATGTATATATATGTATTGTAACATTGAAAGGAACATAATGAAAAATCAATCTAGTAGTCTCGGTTTTAGGATCCAGGGGAAAATCTCTATGTATATGTGTTTTATGTGTTATGCTCTCACATTGTTTATTTTCTATGTTTTAGAATTTGTATGCAAGTAATTTCTGTACGAGGTTAAAACCTACATATTCCTCAGACCTAGTAAATAAGGCTCCAAATTAGATTGATGTCCCAAAGATTATTTCCTTTAATTTTATTTATTTGATCCTTCTCCATTCTTTTTATATTACTCAAACAACTTATAAGTGGAACTAATTCCCAAAGAATTCTCATACTTGGAATTTCAAATTCTTCAATAATATCTAAGACTCCATCCCAAATATGTATGCATTAAGGGTTCACCTTTATTATAATTTCATATGTAAATTCACAATTACCTAACCAAGCTTCCAAATATACATGATAATGGAGATGTTCATCCTCTGTCAAACTAGGGATATGTTCAAGAATATCGATATATTTCACTTCCCATAGTTTTAAGTTGTCCAAATAAACATGTGAATCCTTCTATTCAATAGTTTGAACTTTAATCTGGTTAAAATGTGTATTGAGCTTGTCATGTAACAACTCAATATCATTTAAGGTTTCATAAAATTTATTTTATAAACTAAAGAATTTATCATTGATTGAACAATGCTTCAACATTTAAGAAGTCAACACAGTTTCCCTATTTAGTTTTCAGTTCTTCAACTTGAGTTTTAAGAATTGAAATTCGTTGCTTATAACCAAATATCTCTATGGATTGGATTTCCTATATCTATTCCATTTCAATAACCTATTGAGAATGCTTCTCTTTTAAAGAAAATATTTATTTAATATGAGTTTCTCTAATCATAGAAACATTAACATTGTATTTAACTACCGAATGATCAATTTGTTGTTTACAATTTTCTTCCCATTGAACTTCTTTATTCTGGAATTTTTCATGTAAATCCATAGCTCGTTCATTCTAATGTTTCATCTATCAAGTCAATTTATATACAAACCACTTATTTTCATTGGAAAGTGCTCCTAAAACATCTATTACTTCTTCTACAAACTCATTTATCATTTAAGTGGGATACGTTCCATGTAAGACTTGGTTCCTAGGGAAAGCTTTCAGTTTGCTCTATCCATTCCTTTCCCTTGACCCTAACAATAATTTTCTTTTGTGTTGGGAATAAATAAGTGCTTAAAGGGATAATTGTGTCTTCCATAGGTGGTAGTGTATCCAAAATCACTTTTCTAGGAATTGAGTTGATTGGTGTAATATCAATAGTAGTAGTTGAAATTATAATTATTCTAGAAGGGTTTATTTTATTTGAATCCTTCTCAACTCCATTCTTAGCTTCATTAATTTTCTCTTTTTCCTTTTGTTGCTCCTCTATTTCCTTTTTCTTCTATTTTTTTTTGTCTTTCTTTTTCCCTCTTTGACTAATTTATTTTTTTTATTTCTTCTTCCTTTCTCAATTTTTCTTCTTTTTGTAGTTTTTTCTTTTCCAATTCTTTTTGTTATCTTTTTAGGTTCTCATCTCTCTTCATTCCCTATATTTTTCTTAATACCTATTATTTATTCAATTTCTCTACATGTTCTATTTTTTCCACATGTGTTAGTTCCTAAATATTTATAACTATTTTCTGCTTACATGAGGAGACATCATGTTCAACTGATTTTTTGATTTTTTTTATTAGTAGTAGAACTTGGAGCCATCACTAGCAATTTGACTTTTTCTCTTGAGAATGCCTCTTTCCTATTTATTCCCAAACTAGTGAACTTAGCTTCATTTTTAAGATCATCAATCTCCTAAAAGCATTGTAATGCCTCTTCAAAATTCCCAGCTCCTTGAAACACAATATCAAAAGGAGAGTGAACATGGATATATGAAGTAAATCTAACCACAACACAATGTTTTTTAAGAATCCCTTTGGGATCATATCTTCTTAAATTCCCTTTGATAAACCTAGTATATCCAAGCCATTTAGCCTCAATTACAACATGATGAGGATTATCTAGTGTATAAATCCCAAATGGGACTTCAAAATAAGGCCAGATCTTCGTTTGTTTCTTCTTCAAGGAAGCAACAATGTCAATATGATAGTCTTATATGTTATTTCCTTAACGATTAATCTTTTATGTATATATTTAGGTAATAGATGAGGTGCATCCTCATACCCATATACACAAATATAAGAATATTCCTAGTCTATATACTAATCACAAATATTGGAGAGTGTTCATAGCATCTTGGGTGATTATGGAAGGAGGTTGTTGTTTTAGTAATGAATATAGATAAATCATAATGTTATCACAAATATCATAAATTTGATATTTGCATTTTGGTTTTTGAAGTTTGGAACAACATATATGAATGGGGTCATATGAAAGAGACCAATTCCACGTCATGAGCGGAAAATGGGTCACAACATAAACAACATATACAAGATGCACAAGCATGAAAAAGCCTAGACAGTATCTAGGTGGGGATTCATGATATTTTCTAAACACTCTCTAAATATTTGAGGCTAAAATATTTGCCCAGTAGAACTTAGTTCCACTTTTAATCACCTAATGCATTAAAGAGGTCCATTCTAATATGAATTTAGTGGAATTAGCTTCCCCATATAAACGACTTAACATGGAAGCTAACAATATATATGGTATTTGGAGTTCATTTATTTTATGCAACTTATTTTGAACAACCCTAAAGGAATTTGGGATATACCATCAATATTTGAGTATCATGGACATAGAGGATTTTGCTTCAATTATCTCTTTTGCTTCAAATTCCTCTAGAAATTGTTTATCCAAGTGCTTTTTAGATGGTGATAATGTGTGCATATTATGATTCTTTTTAGATATAAAACACCCTACAATATGATTGGAATAATTAATAACAATACAAATATAAACCTTAGTGTGAAAAAATATCCAATGTACCATGTCATAATATGGAACGATGAGCAGGTGACCAATAAATTTATGTACTCTCAACTTCCTAATATCATCAAAATTTGTCATCTCCTCATAATATCTCTCTTCAAACTTTCCTTCTTTGAAATAACTGTGTATCTGGCTCCACCCCAAAAGCAATTTCACTCCAATGCTATGTGAAGTATTTGAGATTTTGAAAGGTCGTTAAATATTAGGAACATCAATTGACATATTGTTTATCGTGTATTGGTATAATATGGTATCTAGCATAAATAATTAGATGTGGTATGATAGATTATGAAAATTATTGGAAAATTTCACATTTTATATCATACATTTACAAAACAAGTAATATAATCATTCAATATTATAAAAACCTAAAATGGTTATTTCAAAAGCATTTATCTAATCAAACTAATATATATATAT
>APFE030845386.1:0-13406 GCA_000404065.3 Pinus taeda
TTGAAACTGAAAAAATTACCAAATTCCTGATTTTCATTTTCCTTTCAAAATAGATATATTTAAATATTATTTCTCCGTCATGAATTATTTGGTTGTTAAGATTCCACGTTTTCATAAAAAATTAATATTACCAAAGGTTTGGTAGAATTTGGATATATAAATGTGAGAGTATCAGGTTGACTTCTGAACCCTGCGAGTGAATATCCTCTGGTTCAGATCTCCGCCTGTGGACTTCTTATTAGAAATGTTGCTTTTCTTGGAGGAAGGTATAAAGTGAATGATTCGCAGCCTTGGATTATTCACCGCCTTCTAGATTATAATAACATTGGACGACATCATCTGTGTCCCTGCCTATTTGCCAATCGGCAAAGCGGCCATTGATTGTCCCAACATATCCCTGTTTTGCGAGTGGAAATATTGACACTAGAATGGCCGTAGATTTAGATGATTCAGCAGGCGATGGATCGATCTGGTCTGACCTGCCTCAACATTTGGTAGAGTCTCTGCTGCTACGCCTTCCCTTAGATTGCATTTTTCGTTTCCGGAGCGTCTGCAAGGGTTGGAACGATGTACTGTCCTGCAAGCATTTTGGTCGCCTGTGGGCCGAATCAGGCGGCGGGCAACCGTCCCTCCTCCTGTGCATGCCTAGCACCAGGATGCGTTTTCTGCTTTACTCCTTCTTCACCGGGACCTGGCAGACGCTCTCCCTATCATTTATGCCCGACATTTGCAGAGTCAGTTACAGAGGATCGGCAGCGGGGCTGCTCCTGATGGATATCCCCATCTATCCAAGCACATTCGGAACTTTATTTCCACGGGTGTTCGTTTGCAATCCCCTTAACAGGACAAGCTTTGTGCTGCCCGCGATGCTGAGCGTGAGCAGCGTGATGGGCAAGGCAATCGTGGCCGGAGACGACCCAGGCAGCTATGAGGTCTTCGTGGTGGGCAAGACGAGGGATGATGCGGTAGTAGCAGAAGTCTATAATTCATACACAAAATCATGGAGGATGGTCAGAGGCAGTTTGCCCCAGGGTTTGGTGATCAAGAACGGCGAGATGTTAGCGAGCAGCGGTTTCTTGTTCTGCTTGATGGCCGGGAACGGCATCATGGGCTACCATATCCAGGAAGGAAAGTTATTCAACATTGATCTACCCGATTATAGGCCTAATATATGTCCTCAATTGGTGGCCTGTGAGTCGTCAATACTGCTGGTTGGAGGCATTGAAGAGAACCACCTGTTGGAAGAAGTGATCATGTGGGAACTTGTTCACAAGGATGCAGGCACCCATCATCATGGATTTTCATGGAAGGAGATAGGAAAGATGCCTGAATCTGTGTGTCGACAATTTCGGAGAGATTCGTGCTCTACTTGGTTTGAATGTGTGGGAGTGGGAAACAAGTTGTGTTTCAGAGCGTACGGGAGTCTACAAGTGGTTGTCTACAGTGTCGCCCATGGAAGATGGGATTGGCTACCCAACTGCCCTGCTACACATCAAGATCGCAAGCATTTCCATTTGAAGGGCCTAGCATTTGAAGGCAGGCCAGCTGTGAAAGTCTGAATCAGAGAAAAACCTTTCAAAATAAAATGTTTAATCGAGTATGGCATAGATCGAAAGAAAACGCTTCTCATAAAATTCGTTCAACCTCGGTATTCCTTGAAGCTGTAGATCGTTACCGTTTGTGTGTGGATTTGAATACTCGGGTTTAAAAAACTTGCCTAAATTGGATTATAAAAAATAAGAGATTAAAATAAGATGGTGGACAGGTTATACCTTCAATCAAAGCCACAATAATTTAGAGTGTAAATTTAGAATGTAAAAATGCAATGATCGGCCGGCCAGCCATCATTCTCTGTGTGCCGTGTTGATTGAACCCGAAGCTAAAGCATCAATGAATTTTGGACTTTGTGAAAACATCGCGTGTCCATTTAACCAATTATACTTAAATGTGGATGAAATGCATTTGCTTTAAAGTCCAATTTTTTCAATTGATTTTGTCCTTCCATTTTTCTCATGCCTTTCTGGTGGTAGTGTTTCAATCACACATAGGCAAGTGCAGCACTGTTGTACCTTTTTTTTTGCACTAATACTCAACTACTTGAACTACACCTACTTCAACACTTAACCAATTTCTCTTTAAGTGTTTCACAATGGAGCGGAAATCACATTATCATTCACTTTCTTCAATTATCTTAAATTATACATATGCAATAGAATCATCAAATAACACAAGTACCTACACATACACTTGGGAGGGGCAACTCCCGGTTAAGTCTGCCCAATAATATATAAATTTTTCAAATATTATGTAAGTACAATATTTTACAAGTTTTATCTAAGTTTGTGCAACCACCTACACACCTTGCCGATTTCGCCCAGCAGTCATGCCTAGGTCGTGCAACACTACCACTCGTCTGCACTACCCGTGCTAGAAACCCCAAGTTCATGCTGCCCAAAGTCATCGTGCAACATTTTTGTTGCACGATCATGACTTGTGCCCCTTCGTGCAGACTATCATGTCCATCGATTAACTCTACCATATAATATGTTCAATCGGCTATACACGACTCACGCTTCACATACCCAAGTCAACCGACTTTTCCACACTGTGACTCGTCTGTCACACCTCTCGCCCTCCGTATGAATCATCCTATGGTTGCTTATCGCATGTTGTTCATGACTCGCCCTCCACACGACTCATCCTACGGTCGCTAGTCACACATTGGTCACGACTCCTCTGTTGCACGTCTTGTCCATCGGTCGCTCGTCGCAATGGGAGTGCACTCGCCCAACACAACATGCCCATTATACGTGCGCCCATCCATCGCACTTAGTCAGATGCCACCTTCGAGTCGTACTAACCACACACGCTCTACCCGAGTTGCTCCAGCACGGGCACCCTGTTGCAAGTCTCGTCCACTGGCTGCTCGTCATAATGGGCAGGCACTCGCCCAACACAACGCACCTGCTATATGTGTGCCCATCCGTCGCACTTAGCTGAACGCCACCCCCAAGTTGTACTAACCACACACACTCTACCTGAGTCGCTCCAGCATGGGTGCCCATCTCACATGGGCGTGCCCACTATGATTTAGTTGCACGAATCCCAATTCGGAGTCTTGACATCCTCCCCCACTATGGGTGCCCATCTCACATGGGCGTGCCCACTATGACTTAGTTGCACGAATCCCAATTCGGAGTCTTGACATCCTCCCCCACTCTAAATAAGGTTCTCGTCATCGACAACACCATCATCATCTAAACTCCATAATGTCGCACAGTGTCGCTAGCTCCAACATCCCATGTCCATGCTGCCCAACTCTGCTCATCATCGCACAAACCTCCACCAAGTCCCATGACTCCAATACAAGAAAATCTCCTCAATCCATGATCATCAACCACATCTATCACAATCTCCTGATGTTGCCCCATCGTTGAAGGTTGGCCCCTCTAACTCAAGCTACATGCTATCACTGCAACATATATCGTGTCAATCCACCATGTATCATCCTCATGTGAATCTCTACCATGATACTCCATCCCAACACGATATATCTCGATAAAACCTCGACATATCTTCGACATAACTTGGCCCACTGGTAGCCCCTATGACTCGAACTAGTTGGGTAGCTAATCCAACTGTCATGCTCAACTCATGAGAATCCACATCCCTATGCATTTGTCAGTCGTTTCTTTAGCAACCTATCACAACGTCAACTCGATCAAGAATCCATGCCTATCCAAATGTAAAGTAAGCCATGTTGAGGTCCATGAAGTAATCTCCATCTCATCTGTAACATGTTGTCCATCAATGTTCTAAGTAAGCCATATCTAGGTCCATGAAGTAGTCTCCATCTCATCTGCAACATGTTGTCATCAATACTAATGTCCATGTGTTTCGCATAGTGATATCCCAATCAACCACATCCATCCAAGCATCATCATCAATGTGTGAGAAGCCCTTTCTCTAAAGGCCCATTTTTCAAGGTGGTGCGGTCCTTCTCATCATCAAGGCACTGCACACACCCATCCCTAAAGGTCTAGTGCATGACAAGGGCCAGGAAGTTGCCTCCCTGGCTCTCATCCACCCAAGTGTCAGATTGATGTTGCATCCTCAAGTACTCGTGCACATAAACAACCTCCTCATGTGCACATCCAAGCTTCTCAAGCTTGGCCTTCATCAACTGAAAATCATATATGCCTATAGCATACCTGCAAAGTTCCACAATGCTAGTTGGATCTCTACCTGCATATCCTTCTCCAACTTGTGCCTTAGAAGAAGTACTTAGACTTCCTCTCTTCAGCAACCTCATGAAGAAGTCTCTTAATAAAAGATGCACTTGTCATTTTCTCCATGATGGGTGGAACTACCTTTCCACCTCCATCCTTCTTTTCTTTCATAGCTCTCGCAAAAAAGTTGATCATTTGCTTCTCCTTTGTTACTTGAGTCACACATCCAAGTTCCCTTTGTTACACAGTCATGCTTCACATTGAAGTCCTTTGGATACAAGGTCATCGAAGCAATCCTTGGTCTATATCCCAAGCGACTATTCCTTGTCATCAGAATGATCATGGTTTTCCCTCCAGTTGTAATCAAGAGTATATCACGGTCCACCATTGATATGGCTTGTGTAGCTACCAATAAATCTTGCCCAAAAACCATAACATGATCATCCATATCGATTACCCTCATATCCAACCTTCCAAACCACGAACCCTCTCTCACTTATGTGTTCTTCAAAACACCTGTCGTAGCTTTCATAGTAGAGTTAATAGCTTTGAAATCACTCAACTCCCTTTCCAATTCAACTTTCTTCCTAAAAGATGTTGTTGCCTTCTTGCTAAAGAAGCTATGTGTATCCCCCGTGTTAACCAATGCAACAAACTCCTTTCCATGTATGGTTACTTTCACAAAACTCAACCTTAAGGCATCTCCATCCTCCATAGGTTTCGTCTTATGTCTTACCTCGATAGTCGTCTTCAACAATTCCACCTCAGAGTTGTCTTTCGATTTGTGCCTTGACTTGATTGTCCTCTTAAGTTATGAAATCTACCATTTCGATTCATTTGATCAATCTAATCCTGGTCTAGCTTGAGTTTCATCAAGCTTCTCCTTCTTTGTATGTTTCTCAAGTGCACCTACTTGGCACACATTGACCTCCTCCACTCGAAGTGACCCAACCATTTGCTCATCATCCTGCATGGATCGGTAGTACGCTCCAAGTTTTTGAATGTATTCAAGCTCAACTTCTTCTATAACAAAAAGTTTACAATCAAGAAATTCCCTCTTGGTCTCTTCCTCAATTCCCTTGACTTTATCCTGCAATTACATGGTACTTCTCTCCATTAAGCAAACTTGTTCATCCATGAGTTCTTGGAATCTTCGTCACCCTGTTATATCTTCTTGCCAAGTTCTTCAAGTTTAGCAAACCTTCCATGAAGATTGTTCAAGGCCTTCCACACATCCACTATTCCATCTCCAATGTGCCCCAAGAGTTCACACTCTCGCACAAGAGCCTCATAGTGTCTTTTCCTCTCATCCTTCCAATAACATGCCATGTCTTCAAGCGTTTGAAAAATCTCTATTTTCCATCTTCCCTCATTCGGCTTGGCCCAAGCTCATTGCTTTTCCTCTACTAAACTATGTCACACTGCAACCAAATCCTATGTACCCAAGATTCAATTCCAACTGCAACCATTGTCCTTATATCCCCGCTTCTTCTTCAAACAAAGCTCTCTTTCCACAAAACAGGGTCTGATACCTATTGTCATGCCCCTATCTTGGTGGTAGTTTTTCAACCACACATAGGCAGGTGAACATCGCCGTACTTTTTCTTTTCACCAATACTCAATTACTCAAACTATGCCTACTTCAACACTTAACCAATTTCTCTCTAATTGTTCCACAATGTAGCAGAAATAACATTATCATTCATCTTCTTCAATTATCCTCAATTATAAATATGCAGCAAAGTCATCAATTTTCTTGGTTCTTCAACACCTCCAACTCGACTCTAATATATACACACGCCACCGAATGCTTTCCACCCAAGAGACGCGTCACTTAGCCTTCAACACAGGATGACCCATCTCCAAATATGTGCAGCTGACCTGCCAGTGTCATGATGCATGCCCCTTCGTGCCAACCGCCATTTTCATTGGTTGGCTCCACCATATAATATGTTTGGCCATTTATACATGACTCGTACTTCCCATACTCGAGCCAACTGACTCGTCCACACCATGACTCACTCGTCGCACCTCTCGCCCTCTACACAACTCATCCTACGGTCACCCATCGCACGTTGGTCATGACTCTACCATCAAACCTCTCGTCCACTAGTTGCTCATCGCAATGGGCGGGTGCCCTCCCAAGATGATGCGCCATCCATATGTGCACCCATCCATCCCACTTAGCTGAATGTCACCTCCAAGTCGTACTAACCATGCACGCTCTACTCGAGTCTCTCTAGCATGGGTGCTCATTGTACATGGGTGTGCCTGCGATGACTCAGTCGCATGGATCCTCACTCAGAGTCTTGACAATTTTGATGTCATTTTGCATAGATTTGGTTGGTGATTCTAGTTGTCATTATGTTGATTTCTCATATATATATTATATATATATATATATGAAATGTATACATATTTTAATAATTTTCTCAATTTAATGGCTTTTGTAATTTATTATTTTATTTGTGAGAATTAAATTTCGTGGAGAATAACGATCATTAATAAACTCAATTGACAAGAATTTCAATTGAGAATTTGTGAATATGTATATGCTCCAATAATTTAACTTGTACATATTACTTAGGTTGTACATATTATAATTGTTCGCCTATATATTATGTTTTTTTTTATCACAGGAGGGAATTTAGATTATGCATGAAATTAATTAGAAAATGTTTTTAAATTTCAATCTAAATGTAAATATTATTGGAAGTAGTAACTCCTTGTTTTATGCATGATCTTATTGAATGTTGTAATCATTATTGTTCATTTTTCCATTGTGATATAGAGTTTGTCTTTAAGTAATAATTATATTTTTAAGTTTTAGGAGGTTGTTAGATCTAGTTGTATATCATAAATTATCTATAATTATTTGGCTCCTATTTTGATGTGTGGTTAGTGGGTTAATATTGAAGTGAAGTTGAGATATGGAACATTCTCCCTACATTAATGAATACAAGAAGAATGTGTAGAAAAATCAAATTAAAACTAGCATAGATCCATCTTAACTTTGGATCTATCAAGCGCCGAGAGGGATCAAATCTCTTGAGGTGCAAACCTTTTTTTTAGTGGCAAACTTGAGGAAAGGTTTTCACCTCGAGATATTTGATCCCTCTCGACACTTGATAGATCCAGAGTTAAGATGGATCTAGGCTCGTTTCAGTTATGTGCAGCCAAAGAAAATCTATCGAAGATATGATTAATTTTATCAATAATATGTAAATACAACTAATAATAGTATAATAATTTTAAATATGTTAAATATGTTTGAGATTAAATTGATCATTTTATGTTTAAATTTGCTTAGTTACCTTAGTTTGTTGAGATGATAAATATTGTTAACCACTTTAATGATGAAAAATGATCAAATAAAAATTTTGAATGCAAAGTGACAATGTAATAGTTTTGAATGATAGAAAATGTAAATAATGAGAATCTAGTCAATTACAAAGTCTCCATTGTGATTAATCTCAAACTATTTTCTTCTACTATTCTTATTGTCACCCTTGTTACTTTTGTCAGCTTTTCATATAGATTATATGAAAATGACAGTTGAAATCGTAAACCATTTAATTCTTTAGCTCGAGTTGTTGTAGTAAACATCATACCTTGTCTCTCTTGCTCTCCAATATTAGTAGGTTGAATTACTATAACACAAAAATCATTGTACATTTTCAATAATGTTTTGTTCTTACACTAAAATCAATGCACAATGTTAATCCAATCTTTTTAAAATTAATGTACCATCATACATCCAATTACATCAAATCAAAAATAAACATCTACACTCAAATCAAACAATCTAATGCAAGAAATCAAATAAGATTAGAAAACAACATTTAAACTCAAATCAATGCATCTAATGCAAGAAATCAAATAGGATTATAAATCACCATCTACACTCAAATCAATGCTTCTAGTGCAAGTAAGCAAATATGATTAGAAACAACACTCAAATCAATGCATCTAGTGCAAGCAATCAAATAGGATTAGAAATCACTATCTACACTAAAATCAATGCCTTTAGTACATGAAATCAAATAATATTAGAAATCATCTACATTGAAATCAATGAATCTAGTGCAAGCAATCAAATATTTTTAGATATATCAACATCTACATTGAAATCAATGCATCTAGTGCAAGAAATCAAATAGGATTAGAAATCACCATCTACATTGAAATCAATGCATTTAGTGCAAGCAATAAAATAGGATTAGAAATCATCTACATTAAAATCAATGCATCTAGTGTAAGCAATCAAATATCATCATAAATCAAAATCTACACTAAAATCAATGTATCTAGTGTAAGAAATCAAATAGGATTAGAAATCACCATCTAAAATGAAACCAATGCATCTAATGCAAGAAATCTTATTCCCTTTCCTTCTCTCCATCTATATCTATATCTCCCTCAATCTCTCCTTCTTTCTCTCTCTATCTCACACCCAAACACACGCTCTCTCACTCCATATCTATAAATCTCTATGTCCCTCCCTTCCTCTCTCCATCCCTCTCTTCTCTCTCTTCACCTTCCATTTATATCTCTATCTCCCATTGTCTCTCTATATCACCCACAAAAAATACACACTCTTTCTCCAGTCTATCTCTCTATCCCTCTTTCTTTCTCTCTCTTCCCCTTCTCTCCCTCTACCTCACTTCTATCTCACTTCTATCTCACTTCCCTCCTATTGTCTTCTCTCCTTCTCTCTCCATCTTCCTTATCACTCCCTCTATCTCTCTCCACCTTTCTCTCTCTATTTATTTCTTCTTACCTCCATCTCTCTCCCCCTCCAACTCCATCTCTCTCTCTCCACTCTCTCACATCCTCTCTCTCTCCCTTTCTCTCCCACCTCTCTCTCTCTCTCTCTCTCTTCACCCTCCAACTTTGTTACTATATCCATCCCTCTCTCCTTCTCTCCCCCATTCTCTCCATATCTCATTCTATGTCTCTTTATCTCACCCCCAATCATACACACTTTCTCTCCATCTCTACCTTGTCACTCCTGTTGGCATTATGATACAAGTATTGTCCTTGATGGCAACTCTACAGGTCAACTCAGTTCTGATAAGAGGCTAACAGGAATATTCAGAGGCAATAGGCTAGTGGTATAGAGGATCATGAAGATGGAACTATGGTCTATTGATTAGAATAAAGAAGTTTAAGGAAGAAGATGATGTAACAACAGTTTAAGAGATACATGTAGGTTCACTTAGTCCAAGCAACGTATACATGTAGATACTTAGAACAGAAATAGTGTATAACGTACACACGCACTCCCACAGAAGGAAAAGTCCGTACATGTTGAAAACCATAGTTTTGGTTCGAGGTATTTGGTCCAAGGTACCTTTAGACCATGATATTGACCCTAGGTATTTAGTCTGAGGTATTCGGTCCGTGGTATTTGATCCAAGGTATTGGTCCTAAGTGGATTTGGTCCATGGTATTGAGAAAGGTGAAAAATTATATAAAGAAGAGAGGATCATAAGGCCAGATGTGCAAGTGAATAATATCCTAAGGAATTCTTCTATCTGAAGTATATTTTATGTTGTCGGGTTATGTTTGGGACTAGATCTGAAATATTTATGTGCACCTTAAGTTCAATATTGGATCAGGATTGTGAGACCTGAAATGACTTATTCTTGAATGATCTGATATTGGTTGAGGCTGGATTTGATGTTTTATTCATTATCTATCAGGATTTGGGTTTATTTGAAATCTAGAAGTGCAACAAAGTTCTGAGTCAATATTTGCAGATCTGTACACAGGTTAGTCTCGACAAAAGAGTGTATGCATGCAGGTTCTGTTCTTTCAAGTAGCGTATACAAAAGAAAGGCTTGATGTTCAAAGATAACTGATCTATTAGATCAATATTGCTGTTGTTATTTTACTGTTGTCTGTCAATGAAGTTTTCTTAGATTTGAAAGTAAATCTAAATGCATAAGAAGGTTGATATTTGATTGATTATATAAGTGAGAAGAAGTGTTTTCTGTTGCCTGCCTGTGTAAAGTTCTGTAAGTTGACAGTAGATGTTCAGTGCACTGCTGGTTGGTACAGTTTGTGATTAAGAGATTTTATGATTTAGAATCTTTAGAGATATACGCAGGTTGGGCTGAAGGAAGTAGTGTATACACGCATGTTTTCTTCATTGAAATAGCATATACAGTCTCACACATGAATTTTTTAGGTTTGAGTTGGTTCTGAATGTCGATACAGGTTTCTGGGTTCAACACAGTGTTCTAATGATAGTGATTTGATTTTTTCATATTAACTGCATGTTGGTTGATGAAGTTTTAGTTTCTAAATTTCTGATGGGTTATTGATGAGTCAAGGTGTTGAGTCATGGAAAAGGTATGCATTTACTGCTAATCTCATCATCCTTTTCCTTTATTCTTATCTTTTCTATATCTTAAAGTGTTAATCTATTAAGGAATTACGGTAAGAAATGAAGGAATTATCTGCAGTTACAACTTAGCTAATTATTACCTTTCTTTATGCAGGGAAAAAACAAAAGGGATAAATGTTGTTCCTTATGAAGGAACAACAAAAATTGGCAAGATAAAGAAGGTACACGGTAGTTGCAGATAAGGCCAAAGCAAATCAGAAGAATATGTTGAGTCATGGAAAAGGTATGCATTTACTATTAACCTCATCATCCTTTTCCTTTATTCTTATCTTTTTTATATCTTAATAAGCTAATATATTAAGGAATTACGGTAAGAAATGAAGGAATTATCTACAGTTATGACTTAGCTAATTATTACCCTTCTTTATGCAGGAAAACAACAAAAGGGACAATTTTTTTCCCCTATGAAGGAACAACAAAAATCGGCAAGCTAAGGAAGGAAAGCAGTAGTTGCAGATAAGGCCAAAGAAAATCAGAAAAATCAATGCGAGAAAGGAAAGGATGTCTGAAGTTGGAAATCTATTGCAAATCCCTTAGGATCGAGAGAGATCCTGAGGGATTGTGTTTATCATTTATCTTTTACCCTTTCCTATTATAAAAGGAGATGTTTGTAAGAAGGAAAGGAGGGAGGAATCTTTGTTATTATTGAAATTGTGATTTTAATTACAGACTCTCGTTGTCGAGAAGAACACGAATATATTGTAATGCTCTTTCAATTTGATGATTAATGTATAAGTGAAGTTGTTGTTCCCTCGCGTTATCTGAAGTAACTTAGCATTGTTCGCTCGCGGCTAAGGGCCCGATCTCTAGTGGATTCAAATTCTTTCCTTCTATCATACATTTCCAATTCTCCCAAGTGTGATAGTTTGATAGTATTCTTGCTTTCTGCGATTTTATCTCCTTCGTTGTTTATTATTTTCCAGTGTTGACAGGATCTCTTTGCTTTATATAATTTGCAGTATTGTTGTTCATTCAATTACTTTCATTTTCGATCAAGTTACTTAGATAAATATTCCGCTTGATATAATCAACTGTAAAGAGTATTAACTATCGTTGTTAGACTCTTAGATTGATGGTATTGCTGTTTAGATTATTTATTGAAGAGTGAGTTTAATTTAGATTAAATTAGTTAAAGGGGGATGAGTTATCATTACTATACTCTCAACTGATGCTGCTGATTACTTGAATGAATAAAAGATTTGATTTCATTAGAGGATTGAGTTTTCTTTAGTTGCAACTGGAATTTACTAGATGCATCCATTTACTCTTTTATTTAAAGATCTATATTGAAATCTATAAAACATTACTCTCTGAGTTAAATAGTAGCCACATACTATGTACACTCTTGAAATAAGAAGACTTGCCCAGATTGATAATTCATGTGAGGATAATTAGGAATTTTAAAAGGCACCTTTCATCACCCAATATTTTGGCGTCGTTGCCAGGGAGAGTATAGCCATTTCTAAGGAGTAATGTACATCTGATGATTGCTGTTGAAGAAGAATTGGGTATTGAAAACAGAAGGTAAGAACCTACATAACGAGCAAGTAAAGTTCTTGCTCCTCCGCCCTCTTTTCAACACAATTACAGAAAACCAAGGTAGGTGTTTGATGCTTGTCTATTGGGAGAGAACCGGGTATTAAAAATGTAAGGTAAGAACTTGTGTATGGAGCACGTAAAATGCTTGCTCCCCCGCCCGCTTTCCAACAGAATTGTTAGAAACTTAGGGTAGAGATAAACATTTGAATTGTTTGCATGAATGACTAAGAAGAAAAAACCCGAAAACAATCCAATTCCACTACCCAAACTCGACAAATCTAAGGGACCAGTAACCCTTGGACGATAAACTTTCATAGACGACATCTTAAAGAAAGTTGAATCTCAGCCATCAGTAGGTCCTCGAAACGTTGCTTCTAGACAACCTACTGTCTCCCTTCAGGCCACAAGCTCACCATCCGTAGCCTACGCTGAGGTCCACAAAAAAATGGTAGGAAATGAGTAGAGCTTTCAAGAAATTGAAAATTTGCACTCAATTTCCTCACAAGAAGGGAATTCTTGTAATATTCGTGAAGGAGGAGGAGAAACAGGGGAAATAGAGGAGCCAAGATCCCCTCAGGTAGTAATTCAACAAGGAACACCTAGTATCCCAGACTGAGGGAGTGTTGTTAAGATCATTCCCACCCCTTCTAATCACCATAGGAATAACTCTCTAGAGATCTTAGAAGGGTACTGGCATATATTTGATCAAATGGCCAACAACCCACAAGCACCCCAGACCTCTACATTGTAGTATCCCATCGTTGACACAGCTATCAACGAGCCCATGAAAGCTATCCCTCTCCAAATATTCCCACCTTTCGTGGGTTTACATCAGAGGATCCAGATGCATTTATGTTTGAATTTGATGTATTATGTTAGGGTTATGATTATACCACTGATCGTCATAAACTGAAGCTATTTCCCTCTACATTAAAAGGAGCATCCCTACATTGGTTTATGGGACTAGGTGGGGGCACAATAAATGATTGGGATCAAATGAAAACCACTTTCCTTAAAAAATATTAGGACTATTGCAGATCTATGGAATTGAAAGATGAAATATTCCAAATGGTGGCAAGACGTAGTGAAACGTTGGAAGAATATGTGGAATGTTTTCAATACAACCTCCAACGGTCTCCCTATGCAACTCTGCCTTTGCCTGATAATGTGATCAAAACTACACTAATTAAAGGGATGAAAGAACAATGGATAGAGACATTAAATAT